>ML407754.1:18425-30168 GCA_005239525.1 Nicotiana knightiana | reverse complement strand
AGTTTAAAGAGTTAGCTGTGAACTTCAATTTAAAATTGGATTGTTAAACTACATCACAACCTGCCTACTTATGGATTTGCATTTTTCAATTACAAAAAGTTTATGAAGCTCTCGGCAGTCACGTTACCATGAGAAGAGGAATTCCGATTTTTGCAAATCGCCGTAAGTACATTTAAAAACTGTCATATTTTAACCGTTTTAATGTGGCTTTTTATTTTGCATATTGAGACGATTTTAAACCGCTGTAACTTTAATTTTTACTGCTACTATAACAACAGTCTGTTCACAATCCTGTTTTTTCACATTTACAATCCTCTTTATTGAATGCTATGTTTTGAAACTTCTGTAGCACTTCATAATCATTTAAACCCAATATAGAAGATTAAATAATAAAAATATTCATTACATAAAACACAAGTGTACCAAAATTATATCATCCAAATACTAATGCTTCAAAGTGTATTTCAACAATAATTAATATCCAAAAGATTCATAATTGATCCTATAAAAAATTCACAAATTCACACATATACAAGTATACCAAAATTACATCATCAAAATATTAATGCTTCAACGGTGTATTTCCACAGTAATATCCAAAAGATTTATAGTTGATCCTATAAAATAATCACTAATTCATGTTACTTTTATCTAAAGATCTTCTTGGTTCAATTGTTGATGGTGCATCACTTCCTAAATCTCGTGCCTGAAAAAAAGGAAGAAAAAATACAGTCAATAAGCAAATAACTAAATTTTAACAGGTGAGCTGAAGTAGTAGGACTGGATATACAGAAATCACATTGAAATCAATGAGTTTAATCATTCAAAAATGTAACTACACGGCTTAGGAAACCACTTTATGTTAAAAAAGAACCATAAGAAAAGCAAATGACTAAAATTTTACAGTAGCAAGAGAACTTATACATGTGGAGGAGTGAAAAATAAGTGAGCAAACTCTTCAAGGATATTCCCTATGTTCCTTTCATATAAGCTAATTAGTGGAGCGGTAGTGCTAGATGAACCCATATAACCACGACAGTATCTCGCAGATGTCTGTTTGAATGCTACAGTTCAGTTGGGCAGCCATGCATCTTGGTATAATTAAGACCAATTTTGTTGATGGTTTTCTTGGCCTCATAAAAAGAACCAGGAATCTTGGCATCATCAAAGGCATCTTTTAACAATCTAATATGATACTCATCGCTTTGTCAGTCATTCGACAAAGACACTTTATATGATACAATTTGATTAGAAAGGGAAGTTTAGAATACTTCGTACATTTTTTTTTTGCCACTTGTTAAAACCACATTTTGGACATGGACACTTAATTACGCGCCCATCAACTAACCTGTGCTCAAAAGCAAAATCAAAAAATTATCTTAAACCATCTGCATATTCAGGTGTGTTTCGTGGTTTGCTAATCCAAGATTTATCAATTGACATGGCTAGAAAGGAAGACCTAAGATAACATCACTTGGACATGGACACTTGTTAAAACCACATTTTGGACATGGACACTTAATTACGCNGCCACTTGTTAAAATCACATTTTAGACATGGACACTTAATTACGCGCCCATCAACTGACATGTGCTCAAAAGCAAAATCAAAAAATTATCTTAAACCATCTGCATATTCAGGTGTGTTTCGTGGTTTGCTGATCCAAGATTTATCAATTTGCATGGCTAGAAAGGAAGACCCAAGATAACATCACAATATCTAAACTGAAAAGATAGTTCAAAAGCTTATATGTGAAAAACATAACCTGTGAAATAGCATCATTTATAGAGGACGAAACAGAGGATAGAAGACGTTTAAAATGAAAGTACTCCTGATGACCAGTGGTCAAACTTCAGCAATCAATTTACTCCTATTAATATTCTCAAATAAAAATTCATGTAAAACTGAAAAAAGGAGAAAAAGGAAGTTGTCCATATAATTTTGGTGTTGTCAAATTCAGTTGTTTTTCACTTAACACATTACCTCTTTGCATAATGTCATCACTAACACAAGGCAATAAGTTGAACACTTGTGCCACATACAGATTACTGAAGCATGTTTCTTTGGTCAACAGGTAAGAAGATATCGTGAGGCAAAAACTGTGAACACCTAATTTTTGCCCCGCATGAAAATTACTCCTAAAAAATAATCAAAAAATAATTTTTAATGAATTTTAAGAATTTTTCTCTATTTAGTTGCATTTCATGCATGTTTAATACCTTAAAATATAGAAAAATCATAAAAAATTGTCACATTTTTATTTCATGACATCTTAGATTTAATTTGTATTTTTAGGAATTAATTACTCTTTAATTGTTAGATTAATATATCAAAATCACAAAAATACACATAATCTTACTTGATTTTCTTATTACATCTTTAGGTTCAATTAATTAGTTTACATTTGGAATCCACAAATTAATTAGCTTAAGTAATTATTTCAAACAAGGGGTTTAATCTTGTAAACTAATTTCTAAGTGTTATGTTAATTAGAATGGCTAACATTGCAAAAGAAAGAAAATAAAAAGGGAGGCTAAAATTGGAATGGGCCAATTTTCATGGCCCAATTTCCTCCTAATCTGCCCGTAAAAATTGCACGGGGCACCCTATTTGGTCGCCCCCATTTAACCTATACCCATTTTTTTTTAAACTTTTAACTTGTACCCACTTTTTAAATAACTTCGGCCCCCTTTTCCTCGCTGAGCTGAAGTTCGAAAGTTAAGCTAAAGTTCGCCAGTTACAAAGACAAAACTTCAGCATACGGGGCTGAAGTTCCCCAGTTACAAAGAGAAAACTTCAGCTGTGAAGTTTCCCAGTTATAAAGACAAAAACATCAACTGTAGAGCTGAAGTTCGCGAGTTACAAAACAAAAACTTCAGCTCTGGAGCTGAAGTTCCCTAGTTACAAAGACAAAAACTTCAGCTCTAGAGCTGAAGTTCCCCAGTTATAAAGACAAAAACTTCAGCTCTAGCGGAAGTTCCCAAGTTACAAAACAAAAACTTCATCTCTAGAGCTGAAGTTCCCCAGTTACAAAGATAAAAACTTGCTGAAGTTCCCGAGTTACAAAATAAAAACTTCAGCTCTAGAGCTGAAGTTCCCCAGTTACAAAGCCAAAAACTTCAGCTCTAGAGTTGAAGTTCCCCAGTTACAAAGACAAAAACTTCAGCTCTAGAGCTGAAGTTCCCCAGTTACTAGAGCTGAAGTTCCCAGTTACAAAGACAAAAACTTCAGCTCTACAGCTGAAGTTCCCCAGTTACAAAGACAAAAACTTCAGCTCTAGAGCTGAAGTTAGTTCCACAGTTACAAAGACAAAAACATCAACTCTAGAACTGAAGTTTGCAAGCTACTTCAGGCCCGCCTACTAGAATGCTGAAGTTTTGCGTGATTGCCTTTGCTACTTCATCCCCGTATGCTGAAATTATGCGAAAAAGCGGGTACACTTGCAATTTTTTTTACAAAGCAGGTATAAGTTAAAACGTGACACAAAAAGCGGGTACTGATGCAAATGCCCCAATCCACCCTAACCCAAAACCCCAAGCCCATACCGTCCTAGCCCACTACCCAAATACCCATTCCCTACCAAACAACCGCTAACCTCATTAAATATCCCTAAGACCTAGACAATAATAAAAGGAGAAGATTCTGCCCTTTCAAGAAAAAGAACCCAGCGGCGCATTTTCCTTGATCTTCAATGAGAAACAAGCAAAAGCAGACCCTCGTCTTTAATTTAAGATCAGATTAAGCTTCCCCTTTAAGAGAACAACCCCGAATCTCTTCTCTTCTTCAACAATGAGAGATGAAAGACCCCTCTTGAAGAAGCAACGACAGTGACACATCCCCTCCTTTACAAAGACCTAAGAATGGAGCAGCTTGCCAGAGCTCTAAGAAGGGAGCCCTTCTTCTTCTTCAAACACAAACACGAGAAAACGGTTGAAAACATATTTGGATTTTGAGAATTCAAACTAAGATCTGAGAGTTGAGGAACTCGAAAAAAAATACAAAGAGTAGAGACGAGTTTGTAGTTTTTTTAAGTTCAAATCTGTTCTCCTGGGTTTAGAAGAGCTGTTGAAGATTATTTGCTTCCTCTGTTGTTGATCCGGAAGTACTTGAGCTATGTTTTTGTTAATTTCTAGCCTTTATTTGGCCCTCTCAATTACTGCTTTTCAGATATAAAGGTAAACAACATGAACTTTTGTATGTTTCTTCTTTTTAGTGATAATAAGCTGTTGAATCCTAATAGAAACTTGACTTTGTGTGCCGTTTTTTTTTTTTGCATTTAGATAATTAAATAGTTCTCTTGTGACCTAGATTTGAAATTAAATTCCACTAAAATAGGTAGATCCCACTGGTTATGATTAGTTATATATGTAAAGTTGTCACAAATTGGGCGAAGGATTTGATTTGGTCTTCTCGATTAGCTTAACACGGCAATTGAATGTAACTGGAATTGGTATCTTCGTGATTATTCCATCCTGAAATGCTAACAGTCCTAAGGAATTTATAAATGGATGAATATATTAGTAATTATAGAGAATGATTAAAGAAAATTCACGGATGTATATGTACTTCACTTCTGATTGAGATGTATGGATTAGGTTCTTGTTTTGGTCTCTTCGAAGTAGATTACTAAATAAAATTTGTTGAAAGCACATGGCTATGGTAAAACTTTTGATTTGAGAGGATCAATACCTCTGAAGGTTTGTTTTGGTTTTCTTATTCGGTTGGCATACGAGTTTTGCAATTGGATTAGTCTTAGAAAAGTTGTAATGACCCGACCGGTCGTTTTGAGCTCTAGCATGTCGTTCAGCAGTTTGAAGTCATGAGCAGCTCTATTTCAGGTATTATGACTCGCGGGCATGGTCGGAATTAAATTTCGGGAAGTTCGGAGCCAAATTGAAAAAATAATTCTCATTTCAGAAGCCTTAAGTTGAAGAAATTGACTAAGATTGGAATTTTTAGTGAAAGACCTCTGAATCTGGATTTCAAGGTTCCCGCAGGTTTGTATGATGATTTCGGACTTGGGCGTCTGTCTGGATCGGGCTTTGGATAACCCGGGAACATTTTAGTGTATATTGTGGAACTCAGCCATTTTGAAGAAATTTCCTAAGTTTGGCTTGAAGCGCATTTCAATGATATTGATGTTCGTTAGGGGATCCAAGTCTGGGAATAGCTTCGTATGGTGATTCTGTACTTGGGAGCGCGATCGGAAGTGAATTCGGATGTCCGTAGGGCATTTTGAAGTCATTTGGCTAAAGATAGGTATTTGAAGGTTTTTTTAATCCGACCGGAAGTGGAAATTTTGATATCTGGGTCGGAATACGATTCTGGGAGTTGGAGCAGGTCCGTAATGTCGAATATCACTTGTGTGTAAAATTTGGGGTCAATCAGACATGATTTGATAGGTTTCGGCATCAGATGTGGAAGTTCGAAATTTCAAAGTTCATAAAGTTGAATTTTTGTGCGATTCGTGATTTAAGCATTGTTTGATGTGATTTGACGCCTCGAGCAAGTCCGTGTGAGGTTATGGGACTAATTCGTATGATTTGGACGGGGTCCCGAGGGCCTCGAGTGTATTTCGGGGTGGTTCCGGGTTATTTTCAAGTGTTTGGTTGATGCTGTTTTCTGGTGTTTTGGGGACTCAGTGCGATCACAACCCTAGTGGTGCGACCGCGGAGAAGAAATTTAGGGGCTCGAATTTCTGACTTGTGTGATCGCACTAGAAGGAATGCAACCGCACAGAAGGAAGTGAGGCTGCAGGTTATGGCTTTGTGCGACCGCAGGGTTCAATGTGCGATCGCACAGAGTGTGTTGGAGGCTTCTGGGATTTTTGCTTGTGCGATCGCGGTGGATGTTGTGCGATCGCACAGAAGGTTACCTGGGCAGTGTCCTATTTTAAACGGGATTTTGGCCATTTCATCAATTCTTTCACTTGGTTAGGACGATTTTGGAGAGCTTCAAAGGGGGATTTCCATCAAGCATCAAAAGTTAAGTGATTCCTTCTCATTCCAAGTTAAATACAAGGTTTATACATGGATTGAACATGAGAATTTGTATATTAGATTTTTACCACGAATTTGAGCATGAAATTGATGGTAAATTGTATATTGAGTTAGTAAGGCTATGGGTAGGGTATATCTTCGAGAAATTTCAGAATTCGGGCACGTGGCCCAAGGGCATTTTGGTCAATTCCTTAAGCGGAGATGGGAGTTTATATAATTTGAATCGTTAACAAATATTGGATTATATTTTCATTGGTTTGTCGTTATTTGGATAGTTTTGGGTCGTTTTGCATCGATTTGAGTCATCAGAAGGGCTTGAAAGCCGGTTATGAAATTTTGGAGCGAGGTAATTCTCCTTTCTAACTTTGTGAGGGGGAATTGTCCCCATACGTGAACTAATTAATTATGTGCTACTATTTGCGGGGGGGCTACGTACGTACGAGGTGATGGGAGTCCGTGCGTAGCTACTAATATGCTATGTCCAGGTAGTCCAGGACCTACTAGCATGCTTTACTTGTTGTACTTGTGACCTTGTCAATAAAATATCATGTTATGCTTTCAATTGGTATCTAAATCTCTGAGAAGGATAGAGTTTACTTTTCTTAATCACCTAGAAGGAGAATTAATTATTTCTTGGATAATTGTGTTTCGGATAAATCTATAGAGTTTGGAACCCTGTAGAAATTGGCAAGTAAATCTCCAGAAAGGTTTTAAATACTATTCTCATGTTTATTAAAAGGAGGATTTTATCGCTTCGTTGAACAACTAACTTTCCTGATAAAAATGTGGTTTATTGGTGTTAATATGTCTAGCTTTGGGTGCCTGAGTCGCATGTATGATTTGAGAGTAGGATGACCCTGTATTTATGTATATTTATACGGGAACCCGAGTCTCATGTATGATTCGCGAGCGGGCTAGACCTAGTATTCTGGTAACTGTGTCGCATGTTTGATTCGCGAGCGGGGAAAGATAGATGCATCTATGGTTCGGGCCATTCGACCCTCGGCAGTGCACATTTTATTATTGTTGGTCCGCACCGTTCGACCCTCAGCATTTTCTTGAGCATGATAATTGCTGCATATTTCCTTTAGTTATTACTGTTTATTGGCCTAAGAAGTTGTAAATTTCCAACTGAAATGACGAAGATTTATTGTGTTAAATGTGAAAAAAGTTGATATTTCTTATCCCTGACTATTATTAAATTTGCCTATGATACTCATGCTGACTGTTTAGTGTCTCGCTTGATTATACTAAATTGACTTCTAGTAAGTGTCTAATTTAACCTCTCCTCACTACCTCTCTGAGGTATTTCGTACTCATGCTACACTTGTTGTGCATTTTGTTGCACAGGTACCTTCATAGCAATATGGCTGACTTGGAGACTTAGACGAGCTGCATCACCCGGAGATGACCCGCAGCCGGCAGAGTCTTCCTCTATGTATTGTATTTTTATTTTTATTCCTTGTCCAATTTGTATTTCGGAAAAGCCTTGTAGTATTTATAAAAAAATTCTTAGAAATTGCTCATGTACTTGTGTCAACAAGTTCTGGGATGTGTTTGGTATTTAATTTAATAAATCGAATGGTTTACCTATCGTAATTATTTTAATAAAAAAAATTCGCTCATTGGGTTGTAAGTGAAAGGTAACGATTTCAAAAATGTTAAAAGAGGAATTTATTTCAACTATTTAATGATTCGCTTGCCTGACAGTGGTTTCCGACGCTATCATGACCTTATGGATTTCGGGTCGTGACAACTTGGTATCAGAGCAATAGGTTCCCTTAGGTTTCACGAGCGATGAGCAAGTCTAGTAGAGTTTTGCGGATCGGTACAGAGACGTTTGTACTTATCTTCGATATGCTACAGGGCTGTTAGGAGTACTTCCCTTCTAGATTCCTCATCGTGCGATTTGATTCCTTTAAGACTTATGCCTATGTTTCGTCCTACTCAATCCTACCCGTCACGAAGCGCTTGCTATGAATCGTGGATTTGACGGATTTAAATGGTGCTACGGATATTGTGCGAGATGTTTTCCATGTGTAGTGGTTGGGGATGTTGTTGTTGCCCTGCAGAAGAATATTATGTTGTTTCGGCCAGTAGTTATGATTTTGAGAACTTTGAGGTTATGCTCAGGTTGTTATGGTGCTTACGGTTGGTTATCACGCGGTGTTGATATGATGGTAGAGTGCTTGCCCGTAGGTTGGGGGCGATGAATGGCTTGAAGGGAGGTCTTCTCAGAGTGTGATTTCGAGATTTCAGTATTTTAGTTCCGGCAGAGGAAAGGCATTTGGTTTATAAATGATCAGTATTGGATTGCTAAAGTAGTAAGACTCGGTGTTTTCAAGTAAAGTGGAGTATTCACTTGTGATGTGTTAAGTCGTCAATGCCATGGTTTCTTAGGTTGCATGGGGTCATAGTACCGTGAAGAAGTATTGAAGAATACGGTTGATAGAGACTGTGAGGTGCGATGGTTCATTATTGGATAAGTATTGATGATGAAAGCAACTCGAGAAAGATGATATTCAGAGAGTTTTAAGTTGTGGTAATCCGCTGTTTTAAGAGCTACAAAGAATTATATTGAATTGGGCAGCATACGACGGGGGAAGACATGTGAGAAGTGTCAGGCGGCGACTAAATTTCTAGAAGGCCAGGCGTAAGGAAAGGAGGTCAGGTGGTGCTTAACGGAATCAGGTTAACCAAAGTGGGAGAGAGGCAGCATAGTGGTGAATTAGGGGGTATTGCAGCGCATTAAGTAGATGTCCATGAAGAGCGGACGGACTGGTAAGGTTGGTGAATGAGAACAGGCTTAAGATGGAGTATTGATGTCGTAGAGATGGTGCAGTACAACGTCGTTGGAAGGTGTCACTTGGTGATTTACATAGGTGGGTTATCTCCTGTGAGTAGGTCAGCGGTCGTGTGGTTGGCAAGTTTCTGTGAGGGATTATAGTAGCTATTCGATCGGAGGCAGAATCGGCGAATGATGCTACAGAATCTGAGTATTCAGGGAATGCTGACAGGAGAATTTGGAAGAATGGGGAGGATTGGTCGAGCAGGATCATGTTAACAAAGGAGAAAGGATCTCAGCAGGGTCTAGAGTGGTGCAAGGAGTAGCTTCGGGCTAAGTGGGGGAGTCCCACTGCCTGCAGTTGGGTTGTAGGATGGTCTTCTCATGGGGTTGTGGGTTGTCGGCATATTGGCAAGTTAGTACAGCTAAGGGAAAGGAGTAGAATGGTAATTGTGCATGGGATTTGATAAATATGTGCACAAGTTGGTCCTATTAGGAGAGGGTTAGGTTTTGGGAGATTCACAATTTATGCTTAAGTCATGGGCGAGCTGTATGGTAGTGACTCAGTCATGTTCTTCATTGAAAAGGGTATTCATGTGCTAGAAGAGCCTTGGAGTTGATTGTATTCGGGGCCAGTCAGAGTGGGTGACTCTCAATAGCAGTCCTAGTTGAAATGGCAGGATAGTATTGGAGGAGTGAGAGAAATAGACTTTGGGTTGTAGAAAGATTATCAGGATGGTATGAGACGGTTTGTGAGATTGAGGCAACATGGTCTCGTGAATCAAGGCAACTCTGGATAAGAAAGGATTGTGTTTGTTATGAGTTGAATGGGGTTACTATTATTTCTGAGGCAATTAAGGATGATTAGAGAGAAGATGGATTGGTTAGCCATGGTTGAAATGGCACATTTACAGCAGTGATCAGCTTCGTCAGTGTAATTAAATTATGCATGTGGTTTGGGCCTATATGTGCGGGTCTTGTCGGCCATCGTAATAGATTTCATGTGGGAGCATTCGAGTGTTATGACATGTCGGTGTAGGCGGATCCCGAGAGGTTTATGGTGGTCCAAACCACTACTTAATGATTTGCATGTTGGGTGATTATGAGAATTCACTTGAGTGTTGTTATTGTTCTCTTGAATTGATGTAAGTAAGAGGTTTCTATATGATGAGGTGTCTCCTCTAATAATGGTTCAGGAGTTATGATGGAATTCTTGCGCTATTTCATATTGGCATGTTAGGTAAAGTAGTTAGTCTGGGGCTAGAAGTAAGGACCGGGGTTGCGGTTTGGTGTTGACAAGGATGTCACGAGCTCGGATGGGTAAGAAAAAAAGAGTGATTTGGAAGTTCAGAATAAGCAGGTGTTATCTTCAGTGTCCCCTGAGATCGATATTCGATGGAAGAGGCTTCACATCCTAGTTATGGGTTCTTGACTTGTTTACAACGTTAGTGTGGCTAGCTGGGGATGTGCAGACTTGCTACCTTGTGTGGAAGGTTGTGGGAGCGTGACCACGTGAAGATTGTATAAGTGTGACATGTAGTCACTTAATGGATTGAAGATTTGGACCGAGTATAAAGAAGTGTAATATTGCTTATTTGAGAATTTATGCCTAGAAGGCGTTTGGTTCATTTGGTTGTGGATTGTGGGGTGTTTGTCCTAGATATGATGGTTGTTCTTGCGTATTATGAGAGGAAATAGGTTATTATGGACCCAGGTCAGGCTATTAGCCTAGTTCAGTGCAAGCAGAATCAGCTTGAAGTGTGTGAATGGGTTTAAACAGGATTATGGGCTTCATGTGAGGCAAATTTGTTCATTTCAGTATAACAATCCTCAAGGAGGGGTGTTGGGATATCAAGTATTGTTCAATCTTCGTCAAATTCATGTAATGTTGTGATTGTGTCATGTGAGTTGTGAAACGGCTTAATGGATCCCTATGTGTTGAGTCCCCGTGTAGTGATGATGTTATGCGAGCAGGAGAGCACTTGAGATTCAGAGTATATATATCGCACCTCAGTTGTGCTTAAGTTTTGGTAGCTTATGGCTTTATCAGTCTCCCTAGGATGGTATTATGCACTTAGCGTGCTTGTGACCGATATTCAGTAATTTGTAATAGTGATCAATTCATCTCCGTGTGTATTTCCTTGTGGGAATTTTATGATGGGATCGGGTGGCACGCCGCCACGGGTATGTTATTTGGATCGGGTTGCACGACGCAACAATGTGATGATGAGTAAGGTTCCTATATTCATTTTTCTATGTTTTAGTTTCTATTTTCTGAGAAGAGTTCATAATAAGTTGTGTGAGTTGAGTAGTCTTTTCCTGAGTCATTCCTTTATGTATCATGTTCGAGTTATGGCATATTGGTGCGTTGTGGTGTCATGTGAGACTGTTGGTCATGTTTGGGGTGATTTGTTGCCTGGGAAGTTCATACTGGGTGAGACGAGATTATTGGATCAGGGACCGAGTGCGATAAGATTATGTGAAATACATTAAAGAACAGTTACCCTTATTGGCTCGTAATGAGATAATGGCCTTAGTCAAGAGGAATGATTTCAATGTTTGGTTAACTCTGCAGTTGGTTAGGAATTTCTACACATCTCATCTGTAGTGGTGGTATCGTCAGCATTATAGCATGATGTATATATATATATATATATATATATATATATATTATAAGGTGCATTGGGAGCATCAGATTCGTGAAATTTTGGTTGTTAAGGTTCAGGGAATGTCATAGTGGCTAGATGATGAATTATGCGGTGCATGGTGCTGATCTAGCAAAGGTACGCAGTTGTGTTCTGGTGTCTCGTGTGGTAGTTGGTATGGTGTTCGTATATTAGACACAGGTCTGGCAGAGAATTTCAGGTGTTGGAACTGGGTTCTGAGCTTATTGTATGGATAAAAGAGGATATTTTTAGATTTGATCAAGCTAATGTGCTCAACTGGGTTGTGGTAGCAC
>ML407751.1:79598-142098 GCA_005239525.1 Nicotiana knightiana | reverse complement strand
AGCTCGTCCTCAGTACAAAAGGCTCCTTGCTCATTATCAGACAATCACTTATTCACAAACTTCGTGTGGGGAAAATAGTTTTCATTTCCCATCTCATGGAAAACCCTTTTCGCTCTGCTTAGCCTTATCCCCCTCTAGGGGTATTTTAGTGATAGGTTCTATAGGAACTGGACGATCCTATTTGGTCAAATACCTAGCAACAAACTCCTATGTTACTTTCATTACGGTATTTCTGAACAAGTTCCTGGATAACAAGCCTAAAGGTTTTCTTCTTGATGAGATCGATATTGATGATAGTGACGATATTGATGATAGTGACAATCTTGATGCTAGTGACGATATCGATCGTGACCTTGATACGGAGCTGGAACTGCTAACTAGGATGAATGGGCTAACTATGGATATGATGCCGGAAATAGACCGATTTTATATCACCCTTCAATTCGAATTAGCAAAAGCAATGTCTCCTTGCATAATATGGATTCCAAACATTCATGATCTGGATGTGAATGAGTCGAATGACTTAGCCCTCGGTCTATTAGTGAACCATCTCTCCAGGGATTGTGAAAGATGTTCTACTAGAAATATTCTTGTTATTGCTTCGACTCATATTCCCCAAAAAGTGGATCCCGCTCTAATAGCTCCGAATAAATTAAATACGTGCATTAAGATACGAAGGCTTCTTCTTCCACAACAACGAAAGCACTTTTTCACTCTTTCATATACTAGGGGATTTCACTTGGAAAAGAAAATGTTCCATACTAACCCCAACTAGGAAACTACTACCGCTTGGGCCTAAGCTCCTGAACCGGCAGGTG
Source organism: Nicotiana knightiana (assembly GCA_005239525.1). Taxonomy (NCBI): domain Eukaryota; kingdom Viridiplantae; phylum Streptophyta; class Magnoliopsida; order Solanales; family Solanaceae; genus Nicotiana; species Nicotiana knightiana. The sequence goes on along the minus strand of ML407751.1, from coordinate 141,280 downwards.
ATTAATTTATGTGACCAGCGAGGTACTTTTTTACTGATTTCTTTTATTCCAATCAATTTTTTTCAGATGTTGTCCCCCATGACCATTAAGAAGGGACGGGTAACAGCACGCATAGAGGTCGTTAAATAAACTCGCTTAATAACTGTTAAGGGGTGGGAAAGGGTAGACATGGATATGATGACCGGTGCGCTAATGCTACGTGCAGCCCCTCTTCTGAGGAGTGATTACCGGAAATTGTACTGATGTGATCCTATAGGATAAACAACCTAGGACCCCCTATCCCCTACACATGTATGCTTAGACTACAAATCATTCAAAATCTTGCATATGTATCTTAGACCTTAAATCTTCTTAAATTTTGGCACATATGTGTGCTTAGACTGCGAATCTTTTCAAAATCTTTTACTTGTTTAAACTTTAATTGCTTATTTTCTACTTGTCTAAATTCACAAAGCTTGTTTGGTCGGGAACCACAGTTGTGGACTTTGAGGGGTGCCTAACAACTTCCCCTTGAAGTAATTTCAGGCCCTTACCCAATCTCTGGTTATCCAATCTGTGTTTGTAAATGACCCTTAATAGGTTCCCTAACGCACCTTAATTCTTAAGTGGTGACTCTTCAATTCCTTACCCCTTTCCCAAAAGGAAACGAGTTGTCCAAATAATGTCAAATACCCTGACCGATCCGGAAGGAGAGGGAGAAGAGAGGGGGCGTGACAATTACGTCACAAGGATGACATAACTATCGAGGTCTTCAAAAAATTGAGGCTCAAGTTGTTTCTTATCATTTAACTCTAAGAAATGAGGGGACTATCTATATACGATAGAAATCGGAGCTACCCGATGTCACTATTTGGTCGAGATAGGAATGTTACGTCAAAGAGCTAGGACGTTGCGTCCGAAGTCGGAGCCTCTTTTCAGATCGAGGTCAATATCAATCGAGGCCAGAAAGAGGCAGACTCCGAATAACATCGGATAGCTTTATAACGGAAAGGGCGAGATATCCGCGATTGGTCGAGAATCACGACGTAAAAATCTCGGGACGGATCTATTTATGGTGGTTAATCAGCTATTAATATGATTTTCTGCTATCATTAGAAGTATACTTTATTTAGGACTCCTCTATTATATAAAGAGGAATTTCATTCATTTGTATCATCATTATTCACTGATAAAAATATATGCACTCGTTACTTTCTTGCCATTTCACTTATTGTTCTTCGGAGTCGCTTTATCATTTACTATTCTTACTATTCCAACTCGAGACTATCTCAAATCGAGGTCGAGGCTTTGCTTACACACTGGTTTGATCTATTTTATCGTCTAATTCATCCATTTATTTTCTTGTTTATCAATTGGTATTGGACGAAATCACATATCCTTAAAACCACAATATAAGTTTAATTATTATCCGAATTTTAGGGTAAACAAAAATATATGTACAAGATCTCAAAAATCTAAGAAAAAATGGACTTTTTTCAAAGGGTATGGTAGAGATTCATTGGAAATATATAGAAGAGTCAATTACAAAATTTGAGGAAGGTTGGAGGTGATTTTGATTGATTTAGTATCAAAATTCGTAGTTAAAATCGAGTTCAAAAAAGTTCTTCTGCGACACATGTATCACGCATGTATCTCACACGCAGGTATATACATGATACACATTTGATACAATTATGATACATATGTGATATACACTGTGATACACCTATCATTTTTTTCATGTTCATTTTTACTTCGAATTTTTAATTCAAATCACCTCAAAACTCCACGAAATCATCCCAAAATTGAGATTCATGCTCCTTAAGATGTACCCAATGTATTCTAATAACACTCACTCAAAAGAAAATAAATTTTGACTTTTTTTGCGACAAATATAACTAATTAACTAATATTAATAATATTTTATGAATTAATCAATTTTTATAATAAACTACTTATAAAAGGACATGACTTAAATCCACTCTTTCACCCACTTGCAAAGTAGAGTGGTCCTGTTCTTACCCAAAACAAGGTACTACTAAACGGGTAAGCTAGTTTTGTGCCTTTAGCTACTATATGGATTCTTGTGCTTCTTTTATTCAAATTTTCATTTAATAAAGACGAATAAACATTAAACTATTTCAAGGAAAACAAATAAAAGATTTAGTTTGTGATAAGTAATAACCATGAACTATACCATCTTTTGGATCCTTTCCTGTAACAACTTTGCTTCACCGCTACCTAAAACTTTGTGACTTTTGTCACTTTCTATTATTTAACTCTTTGAAAGACATCAACTCCAGACCTGGTACTTCGTCTTTCTTTATTGCCTGGTCTGTCAATATATTCGAGAAAGTAATTTCATATTTTGATTCCTACCGGAAAGGGAAAGGACAAATAAATGTCCTTCAGAACTGAAATCCAGTGACTTGTGTAACTAGGGTCCGGAAAAAAAAGCATTTTATCAATAAATTAGAAAGTTATGGAGTTAGAGTCTCGTGCACGAAGTATCTGGTGTTTACACAGTATTCAAGAAAAATATGTATCCCAAAAAAATATGATGTAGTCAGTCTATTCTAATATAAATATTAATAGTTGATTTTATACTCAAACTCTTGATCTATAGGTAACCCGAATACAACTTGACGAAACTCCCTTCAATATGATAAAAGGTTAAATAAAAGGAAATGCTTTTTGGTGACACTTGACATAGCATTTTTGAGTGCAAAGTAAGGCTGGCAAGTGGGTCGGGTCTGACCCGGAATCGGACCGAGCTCGCGGTCCATATGGGCTTGTGGGCTAAACGGGTCGGCCCGTGGCTGGCCTCAGAGCCCATGTGGGGTGGGCCTTTGGTTTGGAACCATGAGCCCGGGATCGTTTAGCTCGGGACTGGCAGGCGGGCCTGGGCCGGTTCAACCGGGTCATACAGGCCTAATGGTTTTTTTTTTCTTAAATTATTTAAAAAATAGCTAACGGTCAGAATTTTAAAATCTAGTCGTTGGCCCTTAATTTAGCGGTTACCCCCTCATTCTTTCATTTTTACTCACAAAATCATCAATCTCTCTCTAATTTTCTTCTATAATTTCTTACTTTATTATTGCAATTTGTGAAAAATTGTGAAGTTGGTGAATTGAATTAAAGTCTTCAACATTATACAATTTTCAAGAAGTTGTTCGTCAATTTAGTAAATTCGTTCCAACTCTTAAGTTTTAATATTATAGTTTTGTTTGTTTAATTTGTTTTCCTTATAATTAATATGGACTTTTCTTTGAAAAAAATGTTTGGTGGTAAGGGAAAATCTAAAATTGGTGAATCTAGTAGGCAAGCTACTACTACTCCCCCGGCCCCGGCTCCCCGACCTAGACCTGTTACCCATCCTCCTCCACCTGTTATTTTTTATAGTGATAACCCTTGTTTTCAATTTACCGATAATTTATACATGATCTTACACCAGGTTCACAATTAAATGATGAATATATGAATGCTCTTTATGGTAATCCAACTATCGATGAAAATGATGAGGAAAATGTTGATTTAGATGAAACACAACCGTATTTAGATGATACACCTACTAGTCCTGTTGCTAACCAAACTGATAATAATCCAAATGATGTCCGGGCTGACCCTCCTGTAGTAACCCCTACTTTTAATAGAAAACCTTCTAAATCGTCTGAAACATCTCTTGTTTGGCACTTTTTTACTCAACTAAGAGATCAAAATAAGGCTAAGTGTAAAACTTGTGGGCTCTTGATGTCTCATAAATTTACTGGAGACCGTGGCGGCACATGTAGTTTGACCATGCACATAATAAAACACCCTAATGATAAAGCTAGATTACTTCAAATGAAAGCTAGGCAAGAGGTGGCAAGTGTAGGTACTCAGGTTAACCCTAGTACCGGTTCAAATCTAGTTCAACCGGGAATTAACACTGTTATCAGTGGTATTTTGTATTACGATCCAAATAAAGATCGTGAAGAATTGGCAAAAATGGTTACTATTATGTGCTTACCATATAGTTTTCCCTCTAACCCTCACTTTGTACATTATATTAGAAGAATTTTAAATCCTACTTATAAAGGATGGCCTCGCACAAGCGTAAATGTTGATATTTATAAATATAAACATGAATATGAACAATATTTGCACTATTTATTTACTCATATTAGTAATCGCGTTTCTATTACTACTGATATTGGTAGGAGTGGTAATGACTGTGATTATCTTATTGTTACCACTCATTGGATTGATGAGGAATGGATAATGCAAAAGTGCATTATTGCTTATAGAATAATTACTTCAAGTCACACAAGTAAGTTTATTGTTAAAACAGTTGCAGATATTTGTAGATATTTTTGCATTAGAGATAAAATAATGTCAGTTTCAATGGATAATGCTTCTAGTAACACTAATGCTATAGGCTTTCTTACAACTACACTAAGTCCTGCATTTAGTAATATTTTTCATGTTAGATGTATTTGTCATATTTACCATTTAATCGTCGGTGATGATCTGAAAACTTTAAATGCCGAAATTACAAAGGTTAAATTCGCTCTTCATTGGCTTTTTTATTCAAACCGTAGAAGTAGAATTAGAGAATATTATAAAAAATGTGATGAATTTGGCCTTAGAGAAAGAAAGGTTCTTAAACCTTGTCCGGCTAGATGGAATTACTTGTATGAAAGTTTAGTTGTCGCATATGAATATAGAAACCCAATAAGCGCAACGTATAATGCTCGTGTTGGTGGTGATGATGATGATGAACACCTTACAAATCAAGATTGGGCTAATGTTAAAATTCTTCTAGATTTTTTAGAACATTTTCATGTTGCTACAAATGAATTATCTGGACAATATTATGCTACTATTTCTAACTGCTTAGTTTATATTTCAGCACTTGCAGAAGTATTTACTCAATTTTCAGAGGGTAGGGTATTTACCAACGTGCTATTGATGATATGAAAGATAAGTTTAAAAAATATTTTTTTCCTATCTCCCCTCTTTATGGTGTTGCAACCATGTTAAATCCTACCATGAAATTAGGAGGTCCTCACTATTGGTATACTCAAATTTATAATGTTTTACCACTTTCACATGAGGAATATGCTATACTTAAAGATGAAAAAGCCTCAATTAAAATAAATGCTCAAACAATTTATAATGTTTATCAAGTTGCATTAGATCATGCTAGACCAAATGTTCCAACTAGCTCGCAGTCATCTAAAAGATCGCCGCCACCACCAATGGAAATTCCTCCGAACCTTGAAGGATTTATGAAATTTGTTAGAGATAATATGTAACTTGTATTGTGGCACATCTTTTTTCCTTTTAATGGTGGTATTAGTACCTTGTTGTACGCATTCCATTGGGGGGAGGAAGACTAAGAAAGATATTGTCATTTTCTTAAATGTCGTATTAATAAAAATTATAAGACATTTCCTTGAATAAAAAAATAAACCGGATCGTTTAGGTCTGTTTAAGCCCGTGAGCCCGACCCACTTAGCCACGGGGCCATGTGGGCTTAGGCCCACAGTGGACCAGTGCCACCCATTAGGACCGTTCCGGGCCCGCCCTGACCCAAGCCCGTCAAAACCCGAACTCGTTTAGCCCAGCCTGTTTGGCCCGTTTGGCTCGGGCCCGGCCCATATTACAGCCTGAGTGCAAAGTGATGAAGTTGCAACTCCAGTCTCAAGGACAACGACTACATTATTTCACCACCTTATCCCCCACCAACGGCATGCATGGAACTTTATTTTATTTAAGCTTCCACATATAGATTTCCGTTCAGAAATCCTCGTCCAATCCGTTATTCTAATTGTTTCTGGGGTTTAATCTTTATAACACGATTGTATGAAAACTTTACACCGTCATTTTACTAATAGTTTTTGGGGCAAAGCTTTCAAAATCAACTTATATTAAAAAGTATTTTTTTTAAAATACTTTAATGAAAAATAATTTATATTTGACTAATTAATTTGAAACATATTTTTGAAAGTAATTAATATTTGATCAAGCTTTTAAAAGGTGTTTTTAAATACTTTTTTCTTAAAAGTACTTTTATACAAAGTATTTTTTTTAGAAAAAGCTATTTTTTTATACTTCTCAAAATATAACCTCTATAACTACTTAAAAGCACTTCATTTCTTTCTAAATGGCCAAACACCTTAAGAGTTTTAACAACAAAAAATATTTTTAACTAAAGAAACACTTTTAACAACAAAAAGAAGTTGGTCAAACAAACTATAATACTACGTATAGTTTTAAAATGCTGGATAAATTAGACTTATGTAAATACGAAAGGATATATAATCATACTTTTTCTCCTTTTCTCATTTGTAAAGGACCCTACCCAAGAAAAGAAAGTTTATCAAACTCCGAATTGCTCAAAAATAATGAGAAATTTATATCCATTATAAATTTGTGGGAGTAAGAAGAGGTTAGAGAAAGAATGAAAGACAATGGTCAAACTAAAGGAAAAGGCTTTAATTCATAGTGCGAGGAAATAAAATGGCGTGGCGTTGTGGCAGCACTTTCGTAGCCCCGAATTCTCCCAATAGGAGACAAATTGAATCTCACAAGTTATTCTATCAATTTTGTAAGCATCAAAATCAACGTCGATAAACTTCACGACTTACGATATTGACATGAATAGACAATACACACACTTCACTTACCTATCAATGAGTTATATATAATCCGATGCTTGTGCTTGTTAACTGTTAAGAAAGAAGAAGAACGGCCCACCTGTCTTTTCTTCTATTTTACAGAGAACCCCCAAAAAAGGAAAAGGAAAAAAACCATGATGAAAAGAATAGAAAAGAAAAATTTTCTAGGATATCTTTGCCTCCACTTTACCCTGTTTGTTGACCGCTAAAGAGACTTTATAAGTCCAAAAGTTACTACTCGATTCCAAATTATTGGCATACTCCCTACATGTAATCCTACATTTTTTTTTTGGTGTATCTCCCAACAACAATTATTAGTACATGGAACCTTGAGAAGTAACTAAATTCCTATCCAATCTAGTGTAAATAATTACTCCCTCCATTTACAATATTGTAAGCTTTTTCTTTTTTTTTTAAATACTTTTAATTATATATAATAATTTGTGTATTTTCTTGTCTTGTACCTTGAACCATATATTTATTTTTGTAGAAATGCGCCGAATGCAAGCAGAAGAGACAAGTATGCCTGCAATATAACAATTTACTAGCTACTTACAGATGAGTAGCAAAATAGGATAAAGTTTTACAGGAATAAGTACCCTAGTGGTAGTATAACTATATAATATAAAAGTACTAATTAATTATTTACAAAGAGCAAAGCACGAGTAAAAACTGATAATTGACCACTCATTTCTCTCATTGTTTTACCATGACCGATTGAAATCCCTGTAATCGAGGAAAACCCCTAGAAAAAAGCCATAACCTACCTAAACTAAAACTTAGTACTAATAATTAATGATTTTAAGCATAATATATCTTTAATTTAATGAACCAATTCCTAATTTCTCACCGTTTGGCCTCCTCTAGTGTAGATGAATCTGTAGTCAAGCTCGTTGATTTTTCGTGTGATGCATCGCTTGCTGAACGTGATAAAATGGATGATTCTGAATCTAGAATTTAAGGAAAAATAAAAAGTGAAAATGTATTAGAAAATATTAATCTATTACAGAGTAAATTTTATTTTATAAGTTAAATTTCTGAAATGTTAGTTAAATTTACCTCTAGATGAATTGAAAGACCTCTTGCAATGTAAAATGGCGCCTTGAATAGCATCTTGTTGCTGCAATAGTGAGTCGTCACGCCGGTTTGATGCTACCGGCGCCGCCGCAACAACCGCCGACGACGCCGATCTGCTTTTCCCCAAATGTTTCCGGACTATTCGCAGCCCTGTCGGAATATTCCCATGCTTCTGGTTCTTCTCCGCCGCCAGTGTCGCGTCCGCCTTCACCGCCGCGGAGGGAGACGGCGAACGACCGTCCTTATTCGTTGAAACATTTCCTGGTAAACCTAACTGTCCTGAGAACTTAAGCTTCTCGCCGTAACGCTTCGAGACGCGAATATATAGAGGCTTCACTTTTTTCAAGTACTTTTGCATTACATCTTTAGTAAATTTTTTCTCATCTGAAGCTGAATTTGCTGTATTATTTGTTGAACATACTTCTTCCGGATGCCGCTTCTCTATTTTGCCGCTGTTATTGTTGTTGCCTTTAGAGCTGTTATCTCTACTAAACAACGACTTAATAGGAACTTCTTCAACCTTAAACTTCACAGTGAAAAACTTATTCTGTGTTAGATTTGGAGGCTCCTCTTTTTCACTCTCTGATACTCTCTTCCGTCGTAGCTTTGGAGTAGTAGCTGAGACAAATCCGTCACCATCACCTTCAGATTTTTCAATTTTACTTGGCGCTGTAAATTTTGGCTTCTTCAGTTTCAGCATCAACACTCTGAATTTAGTTGCTGACTTTAACAGTGAGGAAGTAAATTTCGAATTTGCTTCCGAGGCGGTTAGCAACAGCGACGACGGCTCAATTGGAACCAAACTGCCTTTGAAGAAAAGATCATCAGACGGTGAGAGTGATACGTTTGGATCCGTACCGTCGTCAATGCTTGAACAGGACGACGTGGAAAGCGTGAATTTCAGCTCTCCTTCATTAATCTCATTTTCCGACGACTCATCCAACTCTGAACTAATTTTACACCTTTCATTTTCTTCAACTTTAACTTCTTCTTCGGCTTCATCTTCAGCAACCGAAGTGAACTCAAGGTCAAAAAACGGTCCGTCGTCTCCTTCGTCGTCGGAATCAGAGTCTGACGAGTTAGGACTAACGGCGGTGATGACAGTAGTAGAATCGGCGGTGCGAGGATTAGCACCGGCGGAATCGGTGGAGAAAACACTGGTGGCGCCACCACCACGCCAGTACTTGAGTAAACTGAAAGCTTCCATAGTTGGTAAAGCCAGTATAGTATAACAACAGGTTATATTATTATAGTATTATAGTATGAGGAAAAGGTACTAATAAAGTGATGGAGAAAAGTGAGTGTGTGTGTGTGTGTGTGTTTATGAGGGGGGAAGAGGATAGTATGGTGTGTATAATGGAGAAGCTTAGCTAATACTGTAGCAGTACTGAAAGGTGGCAGAGGAAGAACAGTAGCAGAACTTGGATAGGTAAAAGCTTTTCTGTTTTTTTACCTCTCTATACTACTCCTAGTTTTTATTTTACATTTTCCTCTGCTTTTGCTTTTTAAATTTCACTAGTATTTTTTTTGACCTTTTGACATTTGACTTTCTCTAACGCACTTTGACTCTACCTCATCTCATTAACATTTAATTTACCTGTTTTACTTATAAAATATTTCTCAACATTAAATAAATACTCTTTCATGATTAATTAAAGATTGTTTAAGTACTCTCTCTCTCTCAAATTATTTATTCTGTTTTTTTTTTACACGTTTCTTAAAAACATTAATTAAGAGGAGATTATTTTATCTTTATTTATGTCTTAAGATATAGTCATTCTTCATTAAATATTTATTTTATTTGTGTTATTTTCATCTTCAAAAATAATTATTTTTAAACGTAAAATAAAAAAAATATAATCTATTTTGTCTTGAACTTCTAAAATGATAAATAATTTTAGACAACTAATTTTAAAAAGCAAGACAAATAATTTGAAATTCTAATTAATCAACACTAAAACATATACGGGACACCAAATGAAAAAAAAACGAAAACCAACATCTAATAAAACAACATAAATTCATATTTATTTACAGAAATATATAACACTAATCTCTTTCTAATCTTATTTGAGTGCGCTTTTCTCCAAAGTGCCACTGACGTTATGATTAAATGGTCCCGTTAGTCCAACATATTAAAAGGTCAACTGTGAATCTTAGATAAAAATGGGACCAAAACAGTATTTTTGACAAAAGAATGAAAATGGGTCACAAGAGTTAATAGTTGTAAGAAAGAGTAGGAAGTTAGGGGGCAAAAATACAAAATGGGTCCAATGGCTTGCAGTTGTAAAGAAAAACTCTTCCTCCCCCTAAGGTTTTGAAAATTGAATCCTCTACCTATTATTTAAAGTTTATAAATCTAAATTGAAACTTTACCTTGAGACTCTACCCTTTTCTTTTTTGGAACCCCATATAAATTCGCAGTCGCTACAGCCTCAACCACAGCCTTTAACCTTCGGTGATCACTCTTTGTGCATTGGATAAATTTCCTACTGTGTAATAGCTTGCAAAACACACAAGGGATGTAAAATGCACTAGGCAAGTCACGCGCGACAGGCTCAGACCCAGAGGGCATTGAAGTGGATCGAACCTGCGTCGCCCATGTGGGCAGCGCCTTCCAAACCCAACTAGGCCGTCCTTTCGAGACCCTTGACTCTACCCTTGCTAATTAAAATTAAATTATCGACAAATTTGTTTAAACCTTTTTTGCAAATCAGCTCCTAAACTCTTTAAAAGTTATTGCAAGCTGTTTATCGCAATTGAAATAACTGTATGGGTCAAAATCTGATCAAAAGAAGTTCACATAAGAAGGAATGACCGGGGGTCGAGTAAGCTAAAGTCATGCTTATGAGGCGATATGATGACGAGTGGCTCGGCTACAGCCAAGGTCAAACATCCAGAAGGCCCACGCGGCGAATCAGACGCTTAGGTATCTCAGAGGGTTATTCTAAAGGACGATCAAAGGACTGAGGCACTCTGGTTAAAGACCGCTGGGTGTATGAGAGTGTTTTGTATAAATACTAGGGAGGAGAGGGAAGTAAAGGGGTAAGGTTCACAAACACACAGAGATGTCACTCTTAACGGAAAAAGGCTCAGGATCTAAGGTCCTGCACTATGAGGTAGTAAGAACCCAGCTTCTTGCAATCCATCTGTAAATCAACTCTATTTAATAAAGGAAGATCTATCCCGCCTATGGATTGGTGAACCCTTCCCTTCATTTGCATTCCATTATTATTTGATATTAGTCAAGTTATTATCTTTTCTTGTATTACGGAACTTAATCAAGATTACAACCGATTTATTTGTCCAACCATGTTAGCTCACTCTTGCTTACGATCTTTGATCTAGAATTAATTATCTTCGGCTAGGATTTACCTTCCATCTCTTTAATTAGATTAGTTTAATAAAAAGGCTTAGAACTTTTTGGTCAAACAATTTGACACCGTCTGTGAGGATTTTCTAGCCAAAGTCTTAGTTTCCTCTAGATCCAAATGCGGTCCTAGTTGTATTTCCAATTCGATGAAGTTTCATCCTTTCATTACGCACGCAGACTTGAGAAACTCGCAGGTAAGCCCTTGAAATCGTCAATCCAACCAAGGATAGATCCATGCATGAAATCGGAGTTATGTTTGATTTATACATGAGAATTACGCTGCGCCTTAGTAACAGTTCTGGTGCGTTGCAAGCGCAAGTCATCAGAGTAGGACTACGACCATTACTTACCGAGCACGTCCGCAATCCTATTTCCATATTAACGCCAGATACCATCTATACCTTACGCATACTGCCTTCTCTCTTACAATATGGAATTATGCATGTTATGTAATCCTCTGAAATAATAAATATGCCCCGCCTATATTTTTGTGGTTTGACTTGTGTTTGTGTTGTCTTTGTGCGCCCGGGACTAGGCCGAACTAGGGCTCGAACTCGAGATCCTAACGGACGTAGTGAGTCGTCAGTCAATAAGGTGCCCAGGATCAACCAATGACGAGGCTAAGCACAAAGCTGGTATCATATCTAAAACTAACGTCGCAGTATGGAACAAAACGAGCCGCTCTGCGACGCGATTTCTAGTTTGTTGCTAGTCAAGCCAAGAGGACCTTCCAGGTCTAACGAGCGGAGACAGATAATACTAATCCAAAGACCCACAAGACGTCACCCGAGTTTGATGAACGTCAGCTCACCCAAATCCCTCGAGCATAGAGCGCTGAGATAAGCGACCTCACCAAATTGATAGCAACCACGAAGCAGAGCCAGAGAAAGAAACGCGGTCGCCCCTTTTGCCCGCCAACCAACCAGTCGAGGTAAAAAATGATTCCGTTTGTTTCTAACCTGTTATTCCTTTTTTTAAAAGTGGAACAGAAATAGGGGAGTTCTCCCAAATACGCGAACGAGGGAAAGCCGACATACAAATTTTAAGTTTCTTTCTTCTCCACGAAGATGCTCCGACCCCTTCAGAAAACGGCACATTAGGAAAATTCCCCACGCCATATCATGCTGCGGATAATGGGAAAACGATTTAGAATAAGTTGACACCATAAAGAAAAAGTCCATGTAGACTGGGACTGGGTTTCTAGCCCAAAAAACGTGCAAATCTCTCTAACGCATGCAGAACATAAGTGCGCAAAACTCACCCGCGTACTTGCGAAGGCGGCACTACGCCGACACAACCAGCTAAATCCGTTGAGTTACATCCGGATTTCACCCGAATTAACTGAGGATTAGGATGTCTCGAAGCCTAAGTAATGAGTTCATTGCTCGGCCCGTCAATTACCTCTCCAAGACGAGCAATAAAGGACTAGATAGACTAGGACTTCTCGAATGTGTGTACAAATTGAGCAGAAGCGTGTAAATATTCTCCAACGAATTAGTAAGCGGAGCAACATACGGTGTTCTTGCGCAACTCTACCAAGCTTCCACCACGTCAAGGCAGGAAACGCACATTCGACCTCGCTCGAATTTACAACAAGTTAAATTCGACCTCGTTCGAAATCCAGCCCCGGCTATCGTCAATTAAACAAGTCAAGCTATGACCACGCTCGAATTAATTACAAGTCAAAATTTGACCTCGCTCGAATTACAAGTCAAAATTCGGCCTCGCTTGAATTACAAGTCAAAAATTGACCTCGCTCGAATTATAAGTCGAAATTCGACCTCGCTCGAATTAATTACAAGTCAAATTCGACATCGCTCGAATTAATTACAAGTCAAAATTCGACCTCGCTCGAATTACAAGTCAAAATTCGACCTCGCTCGAATTACAAGTCAAAATTCTACCTCGCTCGAATTACAAGTCAAATTCGACCTCGCTCGAATTACAAGTCAAAATTCGACCTCACTCGAATTACAAGTCAAATTCGACCTCGCTCGAATTACAAGCCAAGCTCGACCTCACTCGAATTAATTATAAGTCAAGATTCGACCTCGCTCGAATTACAAGTCAAAATTCGACCTCGCTCGAATTACAAGTCAAGTTCGATCTCGCTCGAATTACAAGTTAAATTTGGCCTCGTTCAAATTTGCAGCAAGTTAAATTTAACCTGGCTCAAGTTTACAACTAAAAGGCAATGACTTATTGCGAGAAAAGCCAAAAGATTCAACAAAAAAAGACAAAGGGAAAGGACAAAGACTTACGCCAAAGTACAAATCAATTGCTCCATCCAAAGGAGAAATATAATCTTACAAAAGGCCAAAAGCGGGCCCCCACAAAAATAAAAACAACAACAACGAAGAAAAGAACAAAAAAACTTAGTACAAAATAAACTAAGCACAAAATCTTCACTCAGCACTACCCCCGTCCACGCCATCACCCCTCTCCCCGCTCGGTCCAGCGGCTTCACCTCCACCATCGCCTTCTCTATCAGCACTTTCATCATCAAAAGCAAGCCCATATTCGGCATCATCATCTTCACCGGCCTCCGGTGTCGCAGGGTCATAGTCGCAGGCAACACGGGCCTCGCGTGCTTTAGCACGAACATCTTCAAAAGCGTCTTCAGGAACACTCCGCGTCATCAACAAGCCCTTCTATATCCCGCTAAGCCTCAGCATGGATCCATATCTCGTACAAATAGCGAGGAACGACAGCAGAGGCAGATGCTTGAGGAGGAGTCCGAGCCAACAACTGCGCCTTTTCAGCCTCGAGAGCCACAATTTGATCGCCCAGGTTCGAGATATCTCTCTCAAGACCACCGTTTCGTTCCTCGAGTCGTGCCTTCCTCAGTGCAACTGTTTCTATCTCAGTTGCCCGCTCATGCCTGAGGACGCAAATAGTATCTTCCAGTGTCGTTGCCCTCGCCAAAGCCGCCGTTTGGGCTCCCTCAGCCCTCTCCAACTCAGTCACCTTTCTTTCCACCTCAGTCGCCTTCTCCGAAAACTCGATACTTAGACCGGTGACTCTAGTGGCTCTTTGCTCAAGCTCCACTCGCAAGGCCACCACCTTCGCCTGAAGATCAACACATTCGGCTGCAACCCCCTTACCCACCTCAAGGTCTTCTTCTTTGGACCTAAGAAACCCCTCGATCTCGTTGCATCTGCCGATGGACCACATCAGGTCCTCATCCTTCCGCTCTAACACCTCCCTAAGAGATTGATGACTGCTGCCCCCCTGATCCGTGCAAGCATCTCGCGATACCGACGGTACTTTGAACTCTTTTTCTGAAAGGTAACGACCCGCTTCTCCTCTCGACGAGCACTCTCGGTCTCTAAGATAAAAGTCTGAAAAGGAAAAGGAGAAGGAAAAAAGAAGGGTCAGCAAAAGTGGAAGGCGTGAAACAAAGAAAACAGTAAAGAACTCGCCCTCAAAACCATCCCATCAACACCTCCTGACAGGCCAGCATCGCTGATCTCCTGAAGAAACCTGCTTTAGGCAGCGGAACAGAGAAGGGCGAATTGGGCCACTAAGTCCACCGTATCCTCCAACAAGTCGTAATCTAATGGAATCTCGAGCACGCGGGAAGGACCTTCCGCTCTCACCTCGACCCAGGTAAACCTTTTCTCAAACATTCTCATGTCCCCGATATCAATATCTGATATGGATTTGTAGTCGTCTATAATCACGCCCTTCGCCCACTCATTGGCCGAAGAGGGAGCACAGGCCTGCTGAGAAGTCGATGGACCACTCGGAACGATCGCAGCGGCCTATGAACTCTACCCTATTACCACGGTAGTCTCCTCCACGCCCGAAACGGGCACCGTCTCCACGCCCGAGGGGGATGCGGATTCGAGATCCAAACTAGCATCACTCTCAGGTTCGGATACTGCCAACACAGGATCGCCCCTCTAAGCCCCCTCAATCGAGGGCACCCCTTAGATATTATCCTCCGCCTATTTAACGGAGCCTCTTCACCATCACCCTGAGACGATTCGTCCTCCAAATGAACTGTGGGAACCAGATCTTCCACCAGAGGAGCAGCCTCCAAACGGCCTGGCCCAAGCGTAGCCGTAATCTGTGATGTAGAAGGAGCCTGAACGCCCTCACTTGCAGCCACTATTAGTACAGGTCCGTCCTATGAAATCGACTGACGGAAAGCAGGAATGGGGTCCCTTGCTCTCCTCGCTCCCCTCCGACTTTCCAATGAGAGAAATTTGACCCAAAGAGGATCTAGAACGGAAGAAAATATGGAACGAATATCAAAGTGACTGAACACAAGACGAGAAGACTCACCAGCGGAAGGTTTTCGCCCGAACCTCTCATAGAACGACGACCATTCATGAATCCCCACTGTATGGGGCAAAACCCAGCTCACCCACTGGCGGATATCAGCAACTAGCGGGGGAGGTTCCTTCTCGGCTGCGAAACAAAAGAAAAGAAGAGGAAACAAGATAGGAAAGAGGAACCGTCAGATCACCGGAAAGGGGCAACGAGCAACCATTTTAAAAATAAAATAAAATAAGGGGAAACACTTAAACCTACGGGCATAGTTCTACTCCTCAGAAAACCCGTTAGAGTTCGACACCACGTGCTCCGTACTCACATAGAAGAAGTTCTCCCAAAAGCGGCGATTGGTGTTATCATACATCTTCACCACCAAGCCCTTGGTTCCACGATGACGAAGATGTATCATCGTACCCGTATAAAAACTTGGAACGAAGACGTGAAGCAGGTGAAGAAGAGAAACACCTCGACCGGCCAGTTCTGCGTACTTGTTGAGCATGAGGAAAAGCTTGTATATGTACGGAGAGAGCTGGACCGGACATACCTCATAATAGCAGCGAAAGTCTTCCGCCAAGGAAGGAAGAGGAAGTGTGTACCCGATGACGAACGGATACACATAAAACGCATAATATCCCGGGCGGTGTATCTGCACGACGTCGTCACCCGCTGGAACAAGTTCAACATGATCAGGAATCCTCAATTTATCCTTAAGCATTGAAAGCGCCGCGACATCCATTTCGGAAGCGGCAGGTTCGAGCTCGTCGTTGGGAAAGCTCTTGAAATCGGTCCGGGCCTTCCCCGAACGCGAAACTATCTCATCCACAGTGGGAAAATTCTCATCTTCCGCTATGATTGTCCCCTCTTCATGAGAAGGTATATCCGTTTTCGGACAAGGGCACCAACAATTCTGTCTAAGTTAGAGGATGCACTAGCCATCTCTTCTTTGGTCGCGTAGATTGGGGATGCTAAGGAAAAGTGGATGACGACAATAAGAGATATCAACAAAAAAGAGAGGGAGGAGTAAGAATCAGGAGAAGGAGCAGAAGAAGTTTGAGATTTTTCGATCGATTTGGAAACAAAACACCCAAACGATAAATTCTCCCCTATTTATAATGATACAGGCACCCTGAGCGGGAAAACCAAACGTCGCCATATTAATTCCAAAACGGAAGAGGCACAGGAAACGACACAACGTATAGGGAATGTGCGCCATAATGACACATGACGAATTAATGTCATTTCAAACTGACATAACGATCTAGTATGGCTCTCGAAGCGTCACATCGTCATCTCGCCATGAAGTATCCGCCCATCGATCAAGGTGCTCAGATTTCCCAACTCTCAAACTGACGAGGTCCGCCCATCGAGCTCACCCAAAGGCGACCCCAACAAGCGGAGGGACTAACTATATGAGTCAAAATCTGATCAAAAGAAGTTCGCATAAGAAGCAACAACCAGGGATCGAGTAAGCCGAAGTCATGCTTATGAGGCAATATAACGGCGAGTGGCTCGGCTACAGCCGAGGTCAAACATCCAGAAGGCCCACACGGCGAATCAGGCGCTTAGGTGTCTCAAAAGGTTATTCTAAAGGACGATCAAATGAATGAGGCACTCTGGTTAAGGACCGCTGGGTGTATGATAGTGTTTCGTATAAATACTAGGGGGAGAGGGAAGTAAAGGGGGCAGGTTCACAAATACACAGAGATGTCACTCTTAACATGAAAAGGCTTAGGATCTGAGGTCCTGCACTATGAGGTAGTAAGAACCCAGCATCTTGCTATCCATCTGTAAATCAACTCTATTAAATAAAGGAAGATCTATCTCGCCTATGGATTGGTGAACTCTTCCCTTCATTTATCTTCCATTATTATTTGATGTTAGTCAAGTTATTATCTTTTCTTTTATTACGGGACTTAATCGAGATTGCAACCAATTTATTTGTCCAACCATGTTAGCTCACTCTTGCTTACGATCTTTGATCTAGAATTAATTATCTTCGACTAGGATTTACCTTCCATCTCTTTATTTAGATCAGTTTAACAAAAAAGCTTAGAACTTTTTGATCGAACCAGCGTCGCCCGTGTGGGCAGCGCCTTCCAAACCCAACTGGGTTGTCCCTTCGGGACCCTTGACTCTACCCTTGCTAATTAAAACTATTTTTATCGATAAATTTGTTTAAACCTTTTTTGCAAATCAGCTCCTAAAACTTTTTAAAAGTTATTGCAGGCTGTTTATCGCAATTGAAATAACTCCTTTATCTTGTTTTTTAATATTAAAAAACGACGTGAAATAAGAAAAAAAGCTCAAGTATTGGGAAGGAGAAAAGTTACAATGTGAGAGTTGTCACACAATTAATAAAGTTTAACTTGCTGTAATACATTGTAATAATTATCTGAGGTTATTTTCAAATAACTTGACAATATAAATATTCTTTGTAACCCGTAAAATATTAAACAAGGAGGAGGACAAGGGGAAACGGAGAAGAATGCATTACTTTATAGTAGTTGTGTCCTTGGTGTGAGGCTTATACATATTTGGTGGTTGCAGAATAGTCATGTGATGAAGTGTTTGTGTCAGCCCTAGTGCATTAAACGAATATGCTTTCTATAAACTTTTTCGGTAGATTTTTAAAATTTCACACGTACAAACTCTATCAATTTTTTTTTTTACCTAATACAAGTACACAGGGTGGGCATAATGTAGACAGAACCTAAAATTTTGGTTTATTTGGTGAAATTCCAAATTTATTGCTTAAGAACTTCGAGGCTTTTGTATCCGTACCCACTTTTTATGTTACGTTTTAACTTATATTTGCTTTGTAAAAAAAATTGCATCCGTACCCGCTTTTGCGCCTAACTTCAGCATGCGGGGCTGAAGTAGCAAAGACAATCACGCAAAACTTCAGCATTCTAGTAGACGGGCCTGAAGTAGTTAGAGCTGAAGTTCCCCATTTACTAGAGCTGAAGAACTTCAGCTCTAGTAAATGGGGAACTTCAGCTCTAGAGCTGAAGTTCCCCATTTACTAGAGCTGAAGAACTTCAGCTCTAGTAAATGGGGAACTTCAGCTCTAGAGCTGAAGTTCCCCATTTACTAGAGCTGAAGAACTTCAGCTCTAGTAAATGGGGAACTTCAGCTCTAGAGCTGAAGTTTTTGTCTTTGTAAATGGGGAACTTCAGCATACAGGGCTGAAGTTCCCCAGTTATAAAGACAAAAAACTTCAGCATACGGGCTGAAGTTCCCCCAGTTACACTGCTTTTGTCTTTTGTAAATGGGGAACTTCAGCATACGTAGCTGAAGTTCCCCATTTACACAGACAAAAACTTCAGCGTACGGGCTGAAATTCCCCCAGTTACACTGGGAACTAGAGCTGAAGTTTTGTCTTTTGTAAATGGGGAACTTCAGCATACGGGGCTGAAGTTCCCAAGTTATAAAGACAACAACTTCAGCATACGGGGCTGAAGTTTCCCAATTTATAAACACAAAACTTCAGCGAGCTAAAATTATTTTAAAATTGGGTACAAGTTAAAATTTTTAGAAAAAATAAATATAAGTTAAATGGTAATGCCTTGCGCTAAAACTTCTAGGTAATTCAACTATGCTGGTGTAAGTATACAAAAGGAATAGGGGTAAAATGAGAGTAAAAGGCGGAAGGGGAACGCATTAGTTCTGCCACAGTGAGTGAATGATAGTGAGGGGAAGGAGGAGTTACTGCAACAATCCTAGACTGTTTTTTTTTTGACATAATTTTGAGTAAGAAAAGTCACGTGGCAGACATGCATGGAAGTATCAGGTAGGGGACCTTTTACTATAGTTACTAACTCAACATTCATTTCGTTTTTTTTTAACTGTTTTTACCACTTGCATTCCCAACAGAAGTCACTTGAAGATAAAGTTTTTGACCTTCAGTTACAAATGCTAAATATTTATCTCTGTTACAATTCTCAACTGTGTAATGTTCAATCCGTGGAGTTGAACTGACGAACTTTTGTCTCATTACTGCAGAGAAAATGTGGGCTATGTTCGTAAATGAACCCCACAAATCCAGAGCACATAGACCCGAGTCAGCGGAACCAGTAATTTTCGTTTATACCTTGTACCGGTACTAAGAAATTTATTAAATATTTTTGATATTTGTAAACTCATAAATTATTGTATATTAAGTTGAGATTGTTATAGGAACTCATTAACTTTAAATTGTAGTCGCTTCTGCCCACAATCATTATTTAATGGATTTCTATACTTTAGTACTTTTTTCATGGAAAGTCACATCTTAAACTGTCTTAATGGTGTTATTATAGACTAGCTCGATCTAGAATTTAATGTGAAGAAATAAGGTAAAAATTATACGGGCCATTTTATTTGGTCGCCCCCATTTAATTTATATTCGTTTTTTAAATTTATTTTAACCTGTAACCACTTTTTAAATAACTTCAACTCCCCTTTCTCTCGCTGAGCTGAAGTTCACCAGTTAAGCTGATGTTCGCTAGTTATAACGACAACAATTTCAGCATACGGGGCTGAAGTTCCCCAGTTACAAAGACAAAACTTCAGCTCTAGAGAACTTAAGCTCTAAAGCTGAAGTTTTGTTTTTGTAAACTAGGGAACTTCAGCCCCGTATGTTGAAGTTGTTGTCTTTATAACTTGGGAACTTCAACCCCGTATGCTGAAGTTCCCCATTTACAAAAGACAAAACTTCAGCTCTAGAGCTGAAGTTCCCCAGTGTAGGGGGGAACTTCAGCCCGTATGCTGAAGTTTTTGTCTTTATAACTAGGGAACTTCAGTGCCGTATGCTGAAGTTCCCCATTTACAAAGACAATGAAGTTTTCCAGTGTAACTGGGGGAACTTCAGCCCCGTATGCTGAGGTTTTTATCTATAACTGGGGAACTTCAGCCCCGTAAAGTTCCCCATTTACAAAGACAAAAACTTCAGCTCTTCCAATCAAAGGAATAATTGGAACAAGGGTATCGAACTTCTTAATTGCATTATTGATTAGAAATGAATTTTCTAACATTTGACTACGTAACATTGAAGGATTTAGTCCCACACTTGAAAGATAGCCCATAAAGTCACAGGATGATTGGATAATTGGTTTATATGGATCCTTCGTGTGTGAAAGCACAGAGAAAAATGACATTGCCAAAAATTGACAAGGTAAAATTTCCATTTATTCATCAAAAGAAACGTCCATTTTGAAGCCATAATTGATTTTCCTTGATACCTAACATAATGCATGAAAGGATCTGAAGTTTTTGTCTTT
Organism: Nicotiana knightiana; assembly: GCA_005239525.1. Classification (NCBI taxonomy): domain Eukaryota; kingdom Viridiplantae; phylum Streptophyta; class Magnoliopsida; order Solanales; family Solanaceae; genus Nicotiana; species Nicotiana knightiana. The sequence continues at coordinate 120,650 of ML407751.1, read as the reverse complement.
ATAACTGGAGAACTTCAGCCCCGTATGCTGAAGTTCCCTATTTATAAAGACAAAAACTTCAGCTCTAGAGCTGAAGTTCCCGATTTACTAGAGCTCTAGAGGTGAAGTTCGCAAGCTACTCCAGGTCCGTCTACTAGAATGCTGAAGTTTTGCGTGATTGCATTTGCTATTTCAGCCCGCATGCTGAAGTTATGCACAAAAACGGGTACGGATACAATTTTTTTTATAAAATAGGTGTAAATTAAAACGTAACACAAAAAATAAGTACGGACGCAAAAGCCCCAAAAATAAGTAATGAGCTCGTAGGTTATCTAGTACCTCTTACGGGTGGATCCGACCCAATAAAATTTTAAGATTTGCTGGAAATATACAAAACCTTCGGCTATAATAGAGGTTGCTAGAATATCAATCAATAGCCGAAATCACATTAATTGGTTACGTTTTAGTTCACATTAGTGAAGAAATCACACACTTTGAGATATGGAAGCATTTTTTTTGGTACTACTGTATTCAAAATCAGAAAAACAAAGAAATGTTAGTTTATAAACTAATCGTAAAATAATTTTGAGCCCGTTGAATTCACAATGTGTCCTTAAAGAATTTAATCCCCTCACTATTACCCAAGGTATACGGATTAATTCTTCCCAGGATATAATGAAATAACTATTCTGTGATAGCGGCAATTTAAATCACAGAATTTCAGCGAACTCAACAAACGAAGCAAATCACACTTGATACTTATATTTACGTAGAAAATAAGGCAACAAAGTAGAAAAGATGGGAGATGATTTCTGATTTTTCATATATGAAAAATGAGATCAAGCCTTTAAATTTATAGACAATGAAAGGATGAGATAAAAAGGTGCAATCCAAGAGGTACCTCTTCCATTTTTCATTTACACCCCATAATAAAAATGCAATATTTTTAACCTAAACAAATAAAGTATCACCTTTGATCTGACTTAGTTGTGATAATCCCATACTAATTGAGAGTCATTTTTAATCTTTTGATATAGTTCCCAGAATACCTAGTTCACTTTAGTAATTTACTTGAAAGTGTTAAAGTAAAATTTACCTAGATAGAGTCATTAATGTCATTGTGAATGCTCACGTACGTCGTTCACGCGATTTATTTCGTATAGTTTTGGCACAACATCTTAATTTACTACCACTTTCAAAGGACCTATCATAGTGTCTTTGAAGTGATTGAAGTATTCCCTTATGTCCAATATAAGTAATTCTTTTTTGGATGTTTTTACACATATTAAAATATCTACCTTTAAATATTAATTAGCTATGAAATTGATCATATTAAACTTTACTATCTCACATAAATACTCCTAACACATATTTCAATATTATTTACTCCAAGGACAATGTAGGAAAAAAATAATTAATTCATTCTTGAAATCTAGAAAAATCACTTATTTTGGACCACAAAAAAAAAAACAACCAAAAAATCACTTAATTTGGACCGGAAGGAGTATTAATTAAAGCTCCAACTCCCTTTCCTATTGACCGGAAATATTCTTCTCTAACCACTTCAGTTTTTTCCAAATGTCACCATTTGAATCACAATATTACGAATTTAAATTTTAAGGGGGCGTTTAGTTAGCAGGATTACGGAGTTGTTCCAGATTTTCAGTACATAATTTGGAATTAAATTTTATGGTCAGTGTTTGGTTGAGCTTATTAGTTAAACTATGATAAAATTTAAGCCACAATCTTGAGATTATCTATCTCATAATAGAAGGTGAAAATATTATCCTGGGTTTGTTAACCTTGGCTTGCCCTATTAGTTTTACGGCAATTGTTATCAAGATAGACTATTGAGATGTATTACATTATTTAAACTGAGAGGTTGTACTTATAGCTTAGTCAGTTATACCATTCAGTTCTGTTAGAAATGATCGGTTAATTCCACTAGTTTGTTTGTTAGTTACAGTTGTATATATACAACAGTTCAGAGTTAATACAACTGAGACTTTCATTTACAAAGTTCATTTCTTCTGTTCTCACACATGCTCCCAGGGAGGGGCTTCTTCTCAAAGTCTCTATCACTACCATTGGAGCTTATTTCGATCTATGCTCATTTCTTACGTCTCCAAAGGTAATATAGTATCAGAGGGAGGCTGACTGGATCCAGTAGTTTTACACATACGGAGTTCGAGTAGATCATCAACTGCTCGATTTGCACCTGCAATTGGAGGTTGTTTTCATTTTTGCAAAATCAGGGTTCATCGTAAATCAATTTTAGTTCTCTACTTCATTTTTCCTCAAATCCTATTGATTAAGCTACTCTCATGGCTACTGATGACAAAACTGAGCAAACTACTCTAGACTCGAGCAAAGAGTCCGTCATTGACTCAAGCAGTCCCTTCTATATGCATCCATCGGACAATCTTGATGCGATGTTGGTACCAGTTCCTTTTAATGCAAATGGATACAGGTCTTGGAGACAAAGTGTACTACGTGCACTGTCTGTCAAAAACAAATAATGTAGATTGTAAGAAGTTAGATCCTGAGTCTCCAAAGTATAGACTATGGGAGAGGTGCCATAACATGGTCACCTCATGGATTTTAAACTCCTTGGGAAAGGAGATTGCTGATAGTGTGGAATATGTCAATGATTCTGTTGAGATGTGGAGAGAGCTAGAGGATCGCTATGATCAAACGAATTGTGCAAAGTTGTACCAAATCCAAAAGGAAATAAATGACTTGTCACATAGTACACTACACATTACTGGTTACTACACCAAAATGAAGAGATTGTGGGAAGAATTCAGTACCTTAAGTGCAAAAACTCAGTGCAGTTGCCGGTGCACATGTGGAGCTAAAGAGAATATGCATAAGGTAGAATAGACAGACGGTTGATTAAGTTTCTTATGGGACTGACAGCTGATTCAGTTTCTTATGGGACTGAATGAAGTATGCACTATGGTAAGGGGAAGCATCCTCGTGATGAAGCTCTTACCAACATTGGCCTAAGTCGTTTCCCTACTGGTCCAAGGGGAGAAACAAAGGAAAATTAAACCTAATAATCACCTGATGTTTGAGTCTGCCTCATTAAATGCCAATACCTCAAGACAGACTAGTTTCAGAACCAATTATAACCCAGGCAACAATTACACTCCTAATAACAAATATTTTCCAGTATGTGAGTATTGCAAGAAGCCATGACACACCAAAGATAAATGCTATAAGCTTCATGGCTATCCTTAGAACTTCCAAAACACAAACCAGTCTTTTCAGAACTTTCAAAACTCAAACCATCCTTTTGAGAACCCCAATCAGAAGTTTCGAGGGACCAACCCAAATTTCCAAAGACCTAATCAAGGTTTCAGGTTCAGCATAGGGACGAGAACAATGGCGAACGTTCATGGTCCTTCAACTGACATGATGACTGCCAAATGAGATGAAGGTGAATATTATGATGAGAACAGAGAATGAATTTCACCAAGAAGCAATATGGCTAACTCATGAACCTGTTGTGTAACACTTCCAGACTAACAGTGGGAAAGAGAAACCCAACAACACAAACCTGAACATTGGAGCTGCAAACTTTGCAGGTATTGTAGTTTGTACTTCTTCCATTGACTTTAGTAAATTGTCTTGGAGATGTTTTAAGTCTAAGAATTATACATGGATATTAGATTCATGATCTTCCAATCACATGGCCTTCAACAAATCCTCAATGTGTGATATCATTGTTTTGCCATATCCCCTGTTAGTCATACTTCTAAATGGATACAAGTTAAGGTAACAGAGATTGGAAATGTGAGGCTTGCACCTAGAATTGTGTTGTACAAAGTTTTTCGTGTCCCTTATTTCAAGTATAAACACATTTCTATTCATATGTTGACTCTAAAACTCAGGAGTATTGCATTCTTCATCGATAATGCTTGTATATTGCAGGCCCCTTCACTGAAGAGGCCTCTGGAGATTGGTATATTCAAGGATGGGCTTTACCTGATGTTCTCTCAATGTTTAAAATAAAAGTGTATCAATTCTTCTTCAACAATAGTCAATTTTGTTCCTTACTTGGCTGATCATCCTTGTGAAATGCAAAATGCTTGTTATCCATTTGTAAATAACTTATTCTTGAATAAAACTGCATCCATGAATGCTTATTCTTCTAGTAACAACCCCACTGTGAATGTTCCATCTATGAATAAAATCAAAGATTGTGTCTTTTTGAATTCTTGTACATCTCATTGAAATGATCTCTTATGGAATAATAGACTTGGGTATGTGCCCTTTGTGAAAATGAAGGGAATAGAATTCATACTCGTCACCTTCTCATCCAAGCAACCTTTTATCTGATCCATTTGTCCAATGGCCAGACAAACTAGAATGCCATTTCCCTAGAAAGCCAACACCTCTAGCAGTAACTTTGAGTAACTACATGTTGACCTTTGGGGGCCTTATCATGCCGCCACCCATGATAACTACAATTATTTCATCACAATGGCTAATGATATTAGTAGAACCACATGCACTTATCTTCTGATCTGAAAAAAGCAATGCAATCCAAATTATCAAAGCATTCGCTTTAATGATAGAAAACCGATTTAAAACTACCATAAAGACCATAAGATCAAACAATGGTTGAGAGTTCACCAACACAAAAGCAAGCTCATTGTTCCAGTTAAAAGGCATATTTAATCCAAAATCATGCCCCTATACACCACAGTAGAACAAAGTGATAGAAAGAAAATATAAATTTTTGTGAAACAGCCAAGGAACTCCTTTTTCAATCAAAATTGCCAATGAGATATTGGGGGGAGTGTATATTGACAGCAACCTACATTATAAATAGATTTCCCACCACATACCTTAAGAACAGAATCCGAAATCTAAATGTGGTCTTTTTGGACTTAAATGAACGAAATAAGTGAAAACAAAATATTGTGACCAAACTATATATAGCGCCCTTTTAAAGGGCGCTATACCTTAACGTCCGGTTTAGACGTTAAGGTATAGCGCTCTTTAAAAGGGCGCTATATGTATAACGTCTTTTATTGGGGGGGGGGAGCAGGGAGGGGTGAGGTTGTGGTGGCGAATAACTCAGTGAGCTATAGTTTACCTCCACAGAGTCATGTTAAGTTGCCACTTACAATGGAGTATGATAGACTGGTATCATTGTTGTGTAAAAAAATGAGTGTGAGAAAACGCTCAGTGAGCCTTAAAGTAACAGGAAGATATATGTATTCTGTCACTCTGCAAAGGGTTGCTTGTTACACTGAGTTTAACATCGATGATGATGAAACTTTGAGTGATTTTTTGAGGACTCTGAATGAGTACCGGGAATTTCAATCTACGCCTCTAGCCATGCCACATATGCCTGATCCCAAGTATCGATCTGTGCCTCTAGTCATGCCACATATACTTGGTCCACCCTGGAATGATCATCCCGCTGAAAATGTATGGTCTGCCATGTGGGCGGTGGCGGTACAAGCTGCAGATGGCCAAACTAGCGAAGTACCTGCTCGGTGGCATGATGCTCCACAATATCAAGTCACATCAGCGGGACAGAAGAGCTGCAAATAAGTCGGCCGACCGAGTAATAATCAGGCAAGCTAGCTATCAGTGCGTCGCTTTATGGCTTATAGATGAACTATTAAGTAACAACAGAAAACTTGAGTATACGCAACACATGTGAAGCTATGCCAAGTAAACTTAGGTATACATTTACCTATGTGCCCTCCAGCAAATCGAACAAATCCCTGCACAAGGGGAGATTATGTCAAGCCTCGTACTCTCGTCCATATCCTTGCCGGAGAACCCACCTCCTAGCTAGAGAAAGAAACAGAGGTGGTACATCTGGAGCTAATGGTGGTAGAGGTGGATGCAACTGCAGGAACCGCTCCCAGTCCCAAACCTAACATACAAAGTTGACATAAAATTTAAGATATATTTTTAATAGGTATGTTATAATGAATAGAGTATTCGAATATGTTTTCTCATGTAGCAGTGGCAAAAATCCAGCAACGTCACGCTGGGTGCCCATGCTCGCCTGGCACATCTGCCTGTATAAGTAGGTGAGAACAACAACACCCCAGCTGTACTGGGGTAAATCATCTAGCCGCTCAAGATGATGAAGAAATCTCAAACTGACTAGGTTCCCCGAAGTGTTCGGGAACAAGACCCCTCCAAACATAAGGAGTAGCAGCAACCTCGTGTACCGGTGAATATGCAGATCCGATTTATTGCCTGTGATGTCAGGGTGCAATACCTCCAAATTGTCTCGGATAGTCGTCAACTGCAAACGATTGGCCCCAGCCAGTGCATTCTCCTCCTGTGGACGAAAACCAGTTAGCTGCTGCACCATGTCCAGGTACTGCCCACCTGTCAGCTCTCTCATGGCCTGAGGCAGAGCAACATGGTGTTCATCAACGGGCAGCCCATATATAACCTCCATGTCATGCAGTGTGATGGTGGCCTCGCCAATGGGCAAGTGGAATGTGTGCTTCTCCGGTCGCCATCGCTCTATCAGGGTCATGATCAAAGACCAATCGAGCTGCAGCCGCCCGATATCCAAAATGCTATAGAAGCCCGTATCCTGCAAGCGTCTGACTACACGGGGATGAAGAACTTTGCCCTTCAAAAAGTCCCACGTGTCATCCACTCTCCTGACGCGGAGAGTCTGGACCATTAACTCTCCCTCCCATATGTGGGAGGACCTATGATCGCTCCGTAACGAAAGTAGCTCATCGCTGGAAGGTTCGGGATGCATAGGCGGAACCTCCATGTCGTCTACTGTAAATTAAACAACATTAATTACATGTTAGTTTTATAATTTTATATGTTTGTTTGTAAATTAAATAATTATACAAGATTTAATTATTAAGTATTCACATATGGGTTCCATGCTCGATATTTGAGGCCCAGTAGCACCAAGATATCCTAAATTCTTATATGTGTTAGTTTTATTATTTTACATGTTAGTTTTATAATTTTATATGTTTGTTTGTAAATTAAATAATTAATTTTTATAATTATACAAAATTTAATTATTAAGTATTCACATATGGGTTTCAGGCTCGATATTTGAGGCCCAATAGCACCAAGATATCTTGAATTCTTGTATGTGTTAGTTTTATTATTTTACACATTAGTTTTATTATTTTATATGTTTTTTTTGTAAATTAAATAATTAATTTTTATAATTATGTAATAGTTAATTATTAATTATTCACATATAGGTTCCAGTCACGATATTTGAGGCCCAGTAGCACCAAGATATCCTAAATTCTTGTATTTGTTAGTTTTATTATTTTACATGTTAATTCTATTATTTTATATGTTTGTTTGTAAATTAAATAATTAATTTTTATAATTATATAATATTTAATTATTAAATATTCACATATGGGTTCCAGACTCGATATTTGAGGCCCAGTAGCACCAAGATATCCTGAATACTTGTATGTGTTAGTTTTATTAATTTATACATAGTTTTATTATTTTACATGTTTTATTTTATATGTTTGTTTGCTACTCACTTATTTGTTACTATAATAAAATAAAATAATTAATTTTTATAATTATACAAGATTTAATTATTAAATATTCACATATGGGTTTTGGGCTCGATATTTGAGGCTCAGTAGCACCAAACTGTCCGGAAAATGTTGTTGTTTTCTCATGTTATTTTCTTACGATTTTTGACTAGAATTGGACAGAGTTTGTGTTTGATCTATCAACTATTTTGACTTATTTTTGGGTATAAGAGATACTTAAATGATTAATTTCAATAACTTCAGGGATACTACGCTAAAAGGAACTCCATTTTACTACGCTAAAAGGGCACTATATTACTAGTATTTAAGCAAATAAATAATCTAAACCAGATAAAAACAACAAATACTTTTAATCATAAAAAATTCACGAAAATACATATACAACAATAAAAAGTAACTTATTAATATTTTTTTTAACAAATAATAATGATTTTTTAATTTTTATATATTTTTTAGCACACTAATATCTTAGTCCGGATAAAAAAATATACCAGTTTAATCGCAAAAAAAAAAACAACTAATATGCATTTTTTATACGAGTTTTGATGAAAGTTAAGTCGGAATGCCTCGATTTAAGTTTTTAGGAAAGTTGAAGAATTAAAAATTTGAGTCCGAAACGAGCAACCCACAACGAGAGAAGGCCTTAGCTAGGATGTGGGAACAAGATTCTTTACTTTTTGTGGGACGGGTGGGGTCCACTCGAGTTTTTTTGGGTCGTTAATGAGGGGGAGGGGGGACCGCTGCNGGGGGGGGGGGAGTGTTTGTTTATGTTCTGAACATGGGGAAAGGGAAGGAGACGGCCTTATGAAGAGGTATAACGTCGTTTATTGAGGCACTATATATATAGCGCCTTAAGAAATGGCGTTATACCCGGACGTCTAATCAACTTCATATATAGTGCCCTTTAAAAGGGCGCTATATATAGTTTGGTCACAATAAGTTTTCACTTATTTCGGTCATTTGAGTCCAAAAAGACCACATTTAGGTTCCAGACTCTTAAGAACATGTCCTTTTGTACTCTTGCACAAAATAAAATCACTTTATTCCCAAATGAGGAGTTTTGGATGCTTGTGCTACCCAACAGTACCCAAAGTGCACATGGACAAATTTTAACCTAGAACTACCCAACATTTCTTTGTAGGCTATCCCTTTGGGATCAAAGTGTATAAGGTGTTGAGTCTTGCTACTAAGAAAATACATGTTTCTAGAGATGTATCATTTCATGAGAATGTATTCCCCTTTGCAATTACTCTAGATGTTTCTTCTTTTCCTTCTGTACTAAAATGTGATCCCTTTGTTGATATTGTGCATGATATTAATAATAACACCCAAGGCAATGACGAAAATAATCTAGGTAGTGCAAGTCCCATGAACAATTAGTTGTCACCTGTAACTACCTCACCTATTTAACCTAGTGGTAGTCCAGTCACAAGCTATAATAATCATTCACCTCCAACACCAGCTTCAACATCTACATCCAATAACCATTCACTACCATATTTCAATGACCACTCACCTCAAACTCACAACACCCCTACACTTAGAAGAACACAAAGAGAAATTAAAACACCTGCATATCTAAATGACCACATTCATGTTGTACCCAAACTGCAATCCAATAGTTGTATACCATCTCTGTGTGTATTACTTTCCAAACATCAATTTGTTTCTGCCGAAGCTTTAATCCATGATAGTCAGTCTTTGATGCAAAGTGTCTATCATGATAGTGAACCTTCTTCATATGAAGAAGCTTCTGTTAATACTTATTGATCAATATCCATGACACATGAGTTTGAGGCTTTACATGCCAATCACACCTGGGACTTGGTCTCATTACCAACAGGGAAGAAAGTCACTGGTTGTAAATGGGTATACAAGGTAAAACATAAAGCTGATGGAAGTATTGAGAGGTTTAAAACTCGTTTGGTGGTGAAAGGATACACACAACAAGAAGGAATAGACTACACGAAAATATTCTCACGAGTGGTAAAGAAGACCACTTTAAGAGGGCTTATACAGTAGATGTGAAAAGTGGGTGGGACATGTTTTAATTGGATGTCAACAATTCTTTCCTCCATGGAGATTTGAATGAGCAAATGTTTATGGAGGCCCCACCTGGGCTAATGATGTCTAAACCAGGACTTGTTTGTAAGCTAAACAAATTCCTATATGGCCTAAAACAAGCAAGTAGACAATGATATACCAAGTTAATAGAGGCACTTTGCTCTAGAGGTTATGCTCACTCTATGCATGATTATTCATTGTTCTATAAGAAAAATGGGACATCTTTGGTGCATGTAGCAATGTATGTTGATGATGTGATTTTCACTGAGACATATTTAGAAGAAATAGACCTTTCGAAGAGGTTCCTACATGACAGTTTCAAGATTAAGGATCTGGGAAGATTACAGTACTTCCTTGGATTGGAAATCCTCTACAAGAATGATGGAGTCATAATTTCCCAGAGAAAGTTTGTCATTAATTTACTGAAAGAGTATGACTGTCTCAGTTGCAGCCCATTGTCTTCACCTCTTGATCCAAATGTGAAACTCAAAGCAGAGGAAAGAGCACCTTTATCAGACTCCAGTTGCTACAAAAATTTAGTTGGGAAATTAAATTTCATCATCAACATAAGACTGGATATAGCATGTAGTGTCCAACATTCGATCCAATTCATGCAATACCCAAGGGAACCACATTAAAAGAAGCCTTTCACTTGTTAAGATACTTAAATACTGATTCTAGCCTGAAAATTTTCTTTTCCAAAGACGATGACTACATGATGAAGGAATATTGTGACTCTGAATGGGCATCCTACTCAGATTCTAGGACGTCAGTCACTGGCTATATTGTTTTGCTAGGGAACAACCCCATCAGTTGGAAGTCAAAGAAGTAGGAAATAAATTCCTTGTCATCAATAGAAGCAAAATATAGATCCATAAGGAAAGTGGTTGATGAGTTAGTATGGTGGCAAAGGCTACTTGAGGAGTTAACAGTCTCATTCTTCAGTCCCATTGCAGTGTTTCGTGATAGCTAGCCAGCACTCCATATAGCAAAGAACTCAGTATTCCATAAAAGAACCAAAAACATTGAAGTCGACTGTTACTTTATTAGAAACATACTTCAAGATGGCCTCATATCTTTACATCATATTGGGACCACTCAACAGCTTGCAGATATCCTCACTAAAGCTCTCATAGGCATTAAGCATTCCAGCATTCTTGGTAGGTTGGCGGTGATACCCTCACTTCCAACTTGGGGAGAGAGGGGGGGAGGGGTTATTGAGATGTATTACATTATTTAAATTGAGAGGTTTTGTGATGACCCAAAGGGTCATCTTATAAATTAAGACTCCATTCCAGGATCATTAGCCTTAAAAGATTAATTTTATTTATCTTGATTTCCGTGCACAGTCCGGGCGTGAAACCGAAAAGTTTTTATGTGAAAATATGAGAAATAGTAATTTTTAGAATTTAAAATTTGGTTTTAGTTGACTTTGTTCAACATTTTTAGTAAACGGACCCGGATCTGTGTTCCGACGATCCCGGGAGGTCCGTAGTAAAATATTGGACTTAGGCGTATGCCCGAAAATGAACTTCGAGGTCCTAGCCTTAGAAATCAATTTTTGAAAGAAATTGTTTTGCTGGATTCTTAATGAAATAAAGAAATGAACTAATGTTTGAAACAGTTGGTATCGGGACCGTATTTTGGTTCCGGAGCTCGATACAGGTTTGTTATGATGTTTACATCTTATCTGTGAAATTTGATAAGAATCGGAGTTGATTTGACGTGATTCGGACGTCCAGTTGAGAAATAGTGAAAGTTGAGTGTTCTTGAGAAAAATGATGAGTTTTGAGGTTAAACTCATAGTTTTGGACGTTCTTTTCATGATATGATCGCACGAGCAAGTCCGTATGATATTTTTAGACTTGCGTGCATATTTCGTTTGGAGCCCCGAGGGCTCGGGTGAGTTTCGGGTAGGCTATGGGATGTTTTAAACTTAGAATTTTCTGCTGTTTTTCTGCTACTGGTGCACAGTCAATTTATTCTTCGCGTTCGCGTGGCCTCACTCGCGAACGCGTAGAGTAGAATTTCACTGGGGTAATTTTTGTTCTATGCGAATGCGTGGACTTAGACGCGAACACGAACGCGAAGCAATGGGGGGGAACCCTTCGGGAACACGGCCAGGCCATCGCGAACGCGGAGAGTTAAGTGGACCTGGGAGAGGGGGAACCCATTTGCTCTATGCGAACGCAACCACATGGTTGTGAATGTGATGGACTGTGGAGTTAAAGCTTCGCGCACGCGGCCCATCCAATGTGAACGTGAAGGCCATTGGGCCTGACCCATCGCGAGCACGGAAGGCCCATCGCAAACGCGATGAAGGCCTGCCCAGGCATATAAAAACCAGTTTTAAAACGGGCAGAGCTATTTTTCACCTATTTTCGAACTACAAAGACCTAGAGCCGAGTTTCTTCACACAAATTCATCCCCAAGGTGTTGGTAATCAATCCTAAACTCTTCTCTTTCAATAACCCAATGTTTTCATCACTTTTCAATCCAAAATCAAGAATTTTCATGGTAAAAATTGAGGGTTTGGGTAGAATTAGGGAAATTTGTAAAAATCAAATTTTGACCTCGAATTCGGGTCGGATTTCGAAAGTAATTGCATATTCGGATTCGGGGGTGAATGGGTAAACAGAATTTGGTCCGAACCCCGAGTTTGAACCAAGCAGGCCCGGGGTCGGGTTTTAACTTTTTTTGAGAAAGCTTAGGACAATAATGATTTTCAGTAAAGTTAGTTCCTTTAGCATAAATTAATGATATTAAACTAATTATGATTAGATTCGAGCGGGTTAGAGAAAAATTCGAAAGGAGAAGCGGTAATTGAGCAGTGAGTGGCCAACGAATTTGAGGTAAGTGCTTGGTTTAACCTTGACTTGAGGGAATAGGAATCCCCACTTAAATGCTATATGAATTCGCATGTGTGTGGTGTATAGGTAAGGTGACGAGTATCTATGCACCACCAAATTATTGTTAAACATGATTCCTTCCCCGATTTCTAATTATTTGCTTCCGGTTTTAATTGTTTCATGATCATTGAGGTTTATATGTCTAGTTGGATTTGTAAATTTGTTGTTAAGTATTGCTTCAAGTATTTTGGAAGTGTTGGCTGTTCTTTTGGTTTTGTTGTGTTACATAAGGATTGAGCTGGTTGTCAGTGCTACGATATGTATATAAATTCCGGTTGGCTTCGTTATGAAATGATAATTGATGAAGTTTATGAGTTTTACAGCTTCTGTTTACAATTGTTGATATAAAAAAAATGTTGTGAAAGGCTTTGCTTGAATTGCGAAAGTTTTGAATAAACTGATATGATATGTCTGGTGGGAGCGGGTTCCACTCCGTAACAAGGAGTGATAAGGGTGGACAGGTGGGATCGGGTTGCATGCTGCAACAGGAGAAATAAGGGTGATATATATAGGGAGGAGCAATAAGGGTGGACAAGTGGGAGCGGGTTGCGCGCCGCAACAAGGAGCGATAAGGGTGAATATTTATGTTTTACTGATTTTCGAAAATAAGGATTTGGAGAACTTCGGTTTTATTAAAAAGGTTTTCATACTCTGATTTTACTCTGATTTAAATTGAAACTTGGAATTTTGAGGAATTGATTATAATTGACATCTGAAAAGAGTTATCAAAGTTGTTTCTTTTATTTACTATTGCAAGTTACTGGTTATCGAGTTTATTATTATTGTTTCTTTCTTGCATTATTATATATATTATTTACAGGTTATGTAGTTAATGCCCCGCCGTAGCCTCGTCACTACTTCGTCGAGGTTAGGCTCGACACTCACTCAGTACATGGGGTCGTTTGTACTGATACTACACTCTGCACCCTTTTGTGCAGATTCAGGTACCGACCAGAGTTAGGAGATCCTAGTAGTTGAGCATTTTCGTTCGGAGACACGAGGTAGATATGCTGGCGTCCGCAGATTCCTGGAGTCTTCTCTTTACTTTATAGACGCTGTTTTATTTTGTTCGAAACATACATAGATACTTCTTTCAGCCATTATTTGTAGTATTCCTAGTAGTTCGTAAATTGTGACACCAGACCCTGGGGTAGTTTTATAGTTATATATTTAGTTCGTGGTTCGGTTTAATTATTGGTCGTTATTAGTATTTCATGAAGTTATCTAGTGGAAAGTATTAGATTCATATTTATTTTGAATTGTTCTATTATGTGTAAGTAACTTTAAGGGAGAATGGTTAGTAAATTTCTAACATCGGCTTGCCTAGCAAGTATTGTGTTAGGCTCCATCACGATCCCGTGGTTTGGGAATTTGGGTCGTGACAAGTTGGTATCTGAGCACTAGGTTGCATAGGTCTTACAATTCACGAACAAGCTTGATAGAGTCCGAGGGATCGGTAAAGAGACGTCTGTACTTATCTCGCAGAGGCTATGAAGTTAGGAACAAACTCAGTTTTTTATTTCTACTCTGTCGTGCGATTCTTGGTATGTCAAATACTGATTGAACTCTTCTACTCTCTCGCAGATGGCGAGAACATGTGCTTCTTCTTTCGCTAATCAAAATCTGGTCTTCCAGCAGCAACAACTCTTATTAGGGGCAGAGGCCGAGGCCGAGGCCACGTCAGAGGCCAAGGTAGGGGCAAGATTCAGCCCGTTGCTCATACTGTAGCCCCAGCTGCGGAGCCCCAGATTGAGATTGATGGGGGGCTCCAGCTCAAACCGTTCCAGCTGGACCAGATCAGGTTCCAAAGGGGTTTATTACTACCCCGGCACTTCAGGATGCTTTGGTCAGATTAGTGGGCCTTATGGAGAGTGTAGCCCGGACTGGCGCACTCCCTGTTGCAGCAGCCGCATCTCAGGATGGAGGAAGGGTCCAGACTACTGTTACCCACACTCCTAATCAGACTACTCCTCAGGTTCAGACCCCAGCAGCCAATCCAGTTGGGGTAATTCAACCACTTGCTCCAGCGCCGTCCGTTGACGGGGTAGCTATGTCCACCGATGCTTTGTGGAGATTGGACAGGTTCATCAAGATTTTCCCTGATCACTTCATGGTGCTACTTCATAGGATCCTTAGGAATATCTAGACAGCTGTCATGAGGTTCTTCGTAATATGGGTATTTTGGAGACAAATGGGGTCGACTTCGCCGCGTTTCAGATGACTGGTTCCGCCAAGAAATAGTGGAGGGATTATTTGTTGACTAGACCAGTTGGGTCGCCTGCTCTTACTTGGGATCAGTTTTCTCACCTCTTTTTGGAGAAGTTTTTACCTATCACTACCAGAGAAGAGAAGCGTCGTCAGTTTGAGCGTCTTCAGCAGGGCGGTATGACAGTTACCCAGTATGAGAATGGTTTTGTGGATTTGGCTCGGCATGCTATTCTTCTATTTCCCACAGAGAGGGAGAGGGTTAGGATATTCATTGAGGGCCTTGCCCAGCCCATCAGGTTGCAGATGGCTAAGGAGACGGGGACATAAATTTCATTTCAGGATGTGGCCAATGTGGACAGGAGAGTTGAGACAGTTCTCGGGATGGGAGGTCAGGGGTCAGACAAGAGACCTCGTCAATCTAGTAGATTCAGCAGTGCCTCGTCTGGAGGCGGAGATGCTCAGGGTAGAGGCTATTCTTCCAGGCCATTTAATTCAGCACTTCAAACGTCCCATGGTGCTTCAGGTGGTCGTGGCTCTTACTTGCCTTATTCTAATCAGTCAGCCCCCATCAGAGCACCTCCTCTTCAGAGTTATTATCGTGGTCAGCCGGTTCGTCAGGGTCAGCCTAGTATCAAGATGGTTGTTATGAATGTGGTGAGTATGGACACATTCGGAGATCTTGTCTAAAATTTTTGGGTAGTCTGCCCTAATACCAGAATTCTCGTGCTTTAGTTCCGGCACCAGCTGCAACACCACCTGCCCAGCCCGCCAGGGGTAGGGGTCAGGTAGTCAGAGGTGAGGTTAGAATGTTAGAGATGGAGGTCAGCATGCTAGAGATCGAGGACAGCCCGCTAGAGGTGGTGGCCATCCCGTTAGAGGTGCAGGACCACCTGTCAGAGGTCCTCCCAGTGATGCAGTTCAGGGTGGTGGGGTCAAGCCTCGATTATATGCATTTCCAGCCAGACCCGAGGCGGAATCCTCTGATGCAGTTATTACAAGTACCATTTCAGTTTGTAATAAAGATGCTTCAGTTTTGTTTGATCTAGGGTCTACTTATTCTTATGTATCATCCTATTTTGCCTCGTATTTGGTTGTGCCCCGCGATTCTTTGAGTGTCCCTGTTTATGTGTCTACGCTGGTGGGGGATGCTATTGTTGTAGATTGTGTATATTGTTCGTGCGTAGTCATTATTGAGGGTCTCGAAACTAGTGTAGACCTTTTTCATCTTGACATGGTCAATTTTGATGTCATATTGGGCATGTATTGGTTGTCACCTTATTATGCCATCTTGGACTGTCATGCCAAGACAGTTACTTTAGCTTTGCCGGGATTGCCTCGGTTAGAATAGAAAGGGACTCCTGGTCATTCTCCTAGCAGAGTGATTTCTTATGCCAAGGCTCGTCGCATGGTTGACAAATGATGTTTGGCTTATTTGGCTCATATCCGTGATTCTGATGCCGAGATTTCTTCAATAGAGTCAGTGCCTATTGTTCGGGAGTTTCCTGAAGTGTTTCCTGCAGACCTGCCGGGGATGCCACCAGACAGGGATATCGATTTTTGTATTGATGTTGCTCCGGGCACTCAGCCCATTTCTATTCCTCCATACTGGATGGCCCCACCAGAATTAAAAGAATAGTTGCAAGACCTACTTGATAAAGGTTTCCTCAGGCCTAGTGTCTCGCCCTGGGGTGCACTGACTTTGTTTGTAAAGAAGAATGATGGATCGAGGAGAATGTTTATAGATTACCGGCAGTTGAATACATCTACTATCAAAAATAAGTATCCATTGCCGAGAATTGATGATTTATTCGATCAGCTTCAGGGTGCCAATGTGTTTTCGAAAATTGATCTGAGATCGATCTACCATCAGTTGAAGATTAGTGCGTATGATGTTCCTAAAACAGCCTTTCGGACAAGGTATGGGCACTATGAATTTTTGGTGATGTCTTTTGGCTTGACTAATGCCCCAGAAGCCTTTATGGATTTGATGAATCAAGTTTTCAAGCCTTATCTGGATTCCTTCATCATTGTGTTCATCGGTATATTCTTATATACTCCCGCAGTCGGGAGGAGCATGAACAACACCTCCGTATAACACTCCAGACTTTGAGGGATAATCAGTTGTATGAAAAATTTTCAAAGTGTGAGTTCTGGTTAATCAATAGCTTTCTTGGGTCACGTTGTATCACCAGAGGGTATTCAGTTAGATACTAAGAAGATAGAGGCAGTCAAGAACTAGCCTAGACTCACTTCATCCACGGAAATCAGGATCTTCTTGGGTTTGGCGGGATACTACCGTCGTTTTGTGGAGGGGTTCTCGTCTATCGCAGCCCCGATGACGAGACTGACTCATAAGGGTGCTCCATTTAAATGGTCGGATGAGTTGTGAGCGAGCTTCCAGAAGCTCAAGACAGCCTTGACTTCAACATCGGTATTGGTGTTACCATCAGATTCAGGATCTTTCACGGTATATTGTGATGCTTCCCGTGTTGGGTTGGGAGCGGTATTGATGCAAGAGGGAAGGGTGATATCATATTCATCTTCGCAGTTAAATATTCATGAGAAGAATTATCTTTTCCATGACTTAGTGTTGGCAGCCATTGTTCATGCATTGAAAATATGGAGGCACTATCATTATCGCGTGCCATGTGAGGTTTACACCGATCATCGTAGCCTCCAGTACTTGTTCAAGCAAAAGGATCTTAATTTGAGACAAAGGAGGTGGTTAGAGTTATTGAAAGATTATGACGTCACTATATTGTATCATCTGGGGAAGGCCAATGTGGTGGCCGATGCATTGAGTAGGAAAGCAGTAAGTATGGGTAGCCTTGCATGTATTCCAGTTGGTGAGAGACCATTAGCTTCAGATATTCAGACATTGGCTAATCAGTTCATGAGGTTGGATATTTCGCCCAGACATGTTCTAGCTTGTACAGTTGCTTGGTCTTCTTTATTCGAGCGTATCAGAGACCGGCAGGATGATGACCCGCACTTGATGGTCCTTAGGGACACAGTTCGGCACGATGGTGCCAAGAAGGTTACAGTTGGAGATGATGGTGTTTTGAGGATGCAGGGTCGTATATGTGTGCCTAACGTTGATGGCCTTCGTGAGTTGATTCTTGAAGAAGCTCAGAGTTCTAAGTATTCTATTCACCCGGTTGCTGCCAAGATGTACCAGGACTTGCGACAACACTACTGGTGGCGAAGGATGAAAAAGGATAGTGTTGCTTATGTGGCTCATTGTTTGAATTGCCAACAGGTGAAATATGAGCATCAGAGACCGTGTGGTTTACTTCAACAGATAGAGATTCCTGAGTGGAAGTGGGAGCGTATCACTATGGACTTCGTTTTTGGACTCCCACAGACTCAGAGGAAGTTCGACGTCGTTTGGGTTATTGTGGATAGGTTGATTAAATCAGCACATTTCATTCCAGTGGCAAGTACTTACACTTCAGAGCTGTTGGCAGAGATATATATTTGAGAGATTGTTCGCCTTCACGGTGTGCCCGTATCTATCATTTCTCATCGAGGTACGCAGTTTACCTCGCACTTTTGGAGGGAAGTTTAGCGAGAGTTGGGTACCCGAGTTGAGTTGAGCACCGCATTTTATCCTCAGACGGACAGGCAGTCCGAGCGTACTATTCAGATTTTAGAGGATATGCTCCGCACTTGTGTTATTGACTTTGGAGGTTCTTGGGATCAGTTCTTGCCGTTAGCGGAGTTTGCCTACAATAATAGTTATCAGTCGAGCATTCAGATGGCTCCCTATGAGGCATTATATAGTAGACGGTGTAGACCGCCAGTCGGGTGGTTTGAGCCGGGAAAGGCTTGGTTATTGGGTACAAACTTAGTTCAAGAGGCCTTAGATAATATCAAGATTATACAGGATCGGCTTCGTGCATCTCAGTCTAGGAAAAAGAGTTACGCCGATTGTAAGGTTCGAGATGTGGAATTCATGGTTGGAGAGAGAGTATTACTTTGGGTATCGCCCATGAAGGGTGTTATGAGATTTGGGAATAAGGGTAAGTTGAGCCCTAGGTATATTGGGCCATTTGAGATTCTTGATAGAGTGGGGGAAGTAGCTTATAGACTTGCGTTACTTACAGGGTTATCCTCAGTTCATTCAGTATTTCATGTATCTATGCTCCGGAAATATCATGGTGACCCGTCCCACGTGTTAGATTTCAGCTCTGTCCAATTGGACAAAGATTTGACTTATGAGGAGGAGCCGGTAGCCATTCTAGACCTGCAGGTTCGTCGGTTGAGATCAAAGATTTACCCTTCATTTCGAGTGCAGTGGAGGGGCTAGCCTTTTGAGGCAACTACTTGGGAGTCTGAGTTGGACATGCAGAGTAGATATCCCCACTTGTTTGCCAGTTCAAGTAATTTTCTATGTCCGTTCGAGGATGAACGTTTGTTTTAGAGGTGTAGATTGTGATGACCCAAAGGGTCATCTTATAAATTAAGACTCCATTCCATGCTCATTAGCCTTAAAAAGATTAATTTTATTTACCTCGATTTTCATGCACTGTCGGGGCGTGAAACTGGAAAGCTTTTGTGTGAAAATATGAGAAATAGTAATTTTTGGAATTTAAATTTTGGTTTTAGTTGACTTTTTAAAACATTTTTAGTAAATGGACCCGGATCTGTGTTCTGACGATCCCGGGAGGTTCGCAGTAAAATATGGGACTTGGGCGTATGGTTGGAACTGAATTCCGAGGTCCCTAGCCTTAGAAATCAATTTTTGAAAGAAATTGTTTTGCTGGATTCTTAATGAAATAAAGAAATGAATTAATGTTTGAAACTGTTGGTATCGGGCCCGTATTTTGGGGTCGGTTGTACTGATACTACACTTTGCACTCTTTTGTGCAGATCCAGGTACCGGCCAGAGTTAGGAGATCCTAATAGCCGAGCATTTTTGTTCGAAGACACGAGGTAGATCTGCTGGCGTCCGCAGATTCCTGGAGTCTTCTCTTTACTTTATAGACGTTGTTTTATTTCGTTCGAAACAAGCATAGATACTTCTTTCAGCTATTATTTGTAGTATTTTTAGTAGTTCGCGAATTGTGACACCAGACCCTAGGGTAGTTTTATAGTTATATATTTAGTTCGTGGTTCGGTTTAATTATTGATCGTTACTAGTATTTCATGAAGTTTTCTAGTGGAAAATATTAGATTCGTATTTATTTTGAATTGTTCTATTATGTGTAAGTAACTTTAAGGGAGAATGGTTAGTAAATTTCTATCATCGGCTTGCCTAGCAAGTATTGTTAGGCGTCATCACGATCCCGTGATTTGGGAATTTGGATCGTGACAGGTTTGTACTTATAGCTTAGTCAGTTATACTATTCAGTTAGTCTGTTAGAAATGAGGGTTAGTTCCATTAGGTTGTTAGTTAGTTGCAATTGTATATATACAATATATTAAAGAGTAAATACAATTGAGACTTTCATTTCCAAAGTTCATTTCTTCGGTTCTCACTCGTACTCCTAGATTGGGGCTTCTTC
Organism: Nicotiana knightiana; assembly: GCA_005239525.1. Taxonomy (NCBI): domain Eukaryota; kingdom Viridiplantae; phylum Streptophyta; class Magnoliopsida; order Solanales; family Solanaceae; genus Nicotiana; species Nicotiana knightiana. The sequence goes on along the minus strand of ML407751.1, from coordinate 100,439 downwards.
TCAAAGTCTCCATCTCTACCGTTGGAGCTCATATCGAGCTGCTCATTTCTTACATCTCCAAAATTGATATATACATTCTTTACTCCCTTTTTTTTGTGGGGTCCATCCCATAAATTAAGGAGGATAGCTTTCTTCTTTTGATTGACAACCACCTTCCTATTTCTTTCTGCATTGTCAACATTAGTAGGCTATGGGATTTAGGCTACGGGACTTGCAAATCTGCAGAAGAAGAAATGTCAAATATTTCAGGCGTGTGAGAGTGAGGTTCCGCCTGTAAAAGGAGAGCTTCTGCTCTCATTTCAACACACCAAAAATTCAGAGGATAAATATATATCTGAGAGTTAGAAAGATAGAGTGACGTTTCACATACAGGGTATAAAAATAGTTTGTGAAAAAAATAGAAAGTGAGCGATATTGTAGTGAGGTGGGAATATCAAAAGAGGATTATTTCTTTTGAGTGTTGTAGCGGTCTTTGTAGTATTTTACTCGGACCTGCAAAGTGTAAAAATTCCTTGCTATAGTGATATCAGTTGCTCTTCTCGGGGTCGTGGTTTTTCCCTTATTAAAAGGATTTTCCACGTAAAACTCTTGGTGTCATTGTCACTCTTTTATTATTGTTGATTATCGTATCTCGGTGCTACATTATTTTTCCTCTGTTATTATCGTGAATATTATTTCTGTGGGGGGTTTATTCCCAACAACTGGTATCAGAGTAGAGGTTCTTCTCGTTCACAGAAATACTATTTACTGTCGGTAGTACTATACTCGGTGAAACATAAAAATGTCCGGAGTAAGGTACGAGGTAGCAAAATTCAATGGAGATAGCGGTTTCTCAACATGGCAAAGAAGGATGAGGGATCTGCTCATTCAACAGGGATTACACAAGGTACAAGATGCTGATGCCAAAAAGCCTGATACCATGAAAGCTGAGGATTGGGCTGACTTGGATGAAAGAGCTGCTAGTGCAATCAGGTTGCACTTATCAGATGATGTGGTAAATAACATCATTGATGAAGATACCGCATGTGGTATTTGGACAAGGTTGGAAAGCCTATACATGTCCAAAATGCTGACAAATAAATTGTACCTGAAGAAGCAGTTATACGCCCTACACATGGGTGAAGGTACAAATTTTTTGTCACATTTAAATGTGTTTAACGGACTAATCACACAGCTTGCCAATCTCGGAGTGAAAATCGAGGAAGAAGATAAAACCATTTTGTTATTGAACTCGTTTCCATCTTCATACAATAATCTGTCAACAACCATCTTGCACGGTAAGATTACCATTGAGTTGAAAGATGTCACATCGGCTCTTCTACTCAATGAGAAGATGAGAAAGAAGCCTGAAAATCAAGGACATGCTCTCATCACAGAAGGCATAGGCAGGAGTTATAAAAGGAGCTCGAGCAACTATGGTAGATCCGGAGAAGTCCAAGAACCGATCCAAATCAAAAGCCAGAAATTGCTACAATTGCGATCAACTTCAAAAGAGATTGCCCAAATCTAAGAAAGGGCAAAGGTGAACCAGTGGCCAGAAGAATGACGACAACACAACCACTATGGTGAAAAACAATGACAATGTTGTTCTCTTCATAAATGACGAAGAGGAATGCATGAATTTGGAAGGTCCAGAGTCAGAATGGGTGGTTGACACAGCAACATCTCACCATGCCACACCTGTAAGAGATCTTTTTTGCAGATATGTAGCAGGTGATTTCGGCACTGTGAGAATGGGTAACACGAGTTACTCAAAGATTGCAGGGATTGGTGACATTTGTATCAAGACAAATGTCGGATGCACATTGGTTCTAAAAGATGTGCGGCATGTACCTGATTTGCGGATGAACTTGATCTCGGGAATTGCTTTAGATCGAGATGGATATGAGAACTATTTTGCAAATCAAAAGTGGAGACTCACCAAGGGATCATTGGTGATTGCAAAAGGAGTTGCTCGTGGCACGTTATACATGACAAATGCAGAAATATGCCTCGGAGAATTGAACGCGGAACAAGATGAGATTTTTGTAGATTTGTGGCACAAAAGAATGGGTCATATGAGTGAGAAGGGTTTGCAGATTCTTTCTAGGAAATCACTCATCTCTTTTTCCAAAGGTACAATGGTAAAACCTTGTGATTACTGTTTATTTGGTAAGCAACATAGAGTCTCATTTCAGACATCGTCTGAAAGAAAATTGAATATGCTTGATTTAGTATATTCTGATGTTTGTGGTCCAATGGAAATTGAATCGATGGGCGGTAACAAATATTTTGTTACTTTTATTGATGATGCTTCACGTAAATTGTGGGTTTACATCTTGAAAACCAAAGATCAGGTGTTTCAAGTTTTCCAGAAGTTTCATGCTTTGGTAGAAAGGGAGACAGGTCAAAAGCTAAAGCGTCTCCGAAGTGACAATGGAGGTGAGTACACGTCAAGAGAATTTGAAGAGTACTGTTCAAGTCATGGGATTAAACATGAAAAGACAGTTCCTGGAACCCCACAGCACAATGGCATAGCCGAGAGGATGAATCGCACCATTGTTGAGAAGGTGAGAAGCATGCTCAGAATGGCTAAACTGCCTAAGTCATTCTGGGGTGAAGCAGTTCAGACAGCCTGTTACCTGATCAATAGGAGTCCATCGGTTCCATTGGAGTTTGACATCCGAGAGAGAGTTTGGACTAACAAGGAGGTGTCCTACTCACATCTAAAGGTGTTCGGTTGCAGAGCTATTGCACATGTACCAAAGGAGCATAGAATAAAGCTGGATGATAAATTTGTTCCCTGCATATTCATCGGATACGGAGATGAAGAGTTCGGATACAGATTGTGGGATCCTGTAAAGAAAAAGGTCATTAGAAGTAGTGATGTAATCTTCCGAGAAAGTGAAGTTGGAGCTGTAGATGATCATTCAGAGAAGACAAAGAATGGTACAATCCCTAACCTTGTTACCATTCCTTATTCTTCTAACTATACCACAAGTGCAGAAAGTACGACCGACGAGGTTGCCGAGCAGGGGGAGTAACCTGGCGAGGTTATTGAGCAGGGGGAGCAACTTGATGATGATGTCGACCAAGTGGAGTATCCCACTCAGGAAGAAGAACAACCTCAACCTATGAGGAGATCGGAGAGGCCAAGGGTAGAGTCATGCAGGTACCTTTCCACGGAGTATGTCCTCATCAGTGATGGGGGGAGCCAGAAAGTCTTAAAGAGGTGCTGTCCCATCTAGAAAAGAACCAGTGGATGAAAGCTATGCAAGAAGAGATGGAATCTCTACAAAAAAATGGCACGTACAAGCTGGTTGAACTTCCAAAGGGTAAAATATCACTCAAATGTAAGTGGGTCTTTAAAATCAAGAAAGATGAAATGGCAAGCTGGTCAGATACAAAGCTCGATTGGTAGTTAAAGGCTTCGAACAGAAGAAAGGTATTGATTTTGATGAAATTTTCTCACCTGTTGTCAAAATGACTTCTATTCGTACAATCTTGAGCTTAGCAGCTAGCCTAGATCTTGAAGTAGAGCAGTTGGATGTGAAAACTGCATTTCTTCACGGAGATTTGGAAGAAGAGATCTACATGGAGCAGCCAGAAGGAATTGAAGTAGATGAAAGGAAACACATGGTGTGCAAACTGAATAAGAGTCTTTATGGGTTGAAGCAGAAACCAAGGCAGTGGTACACGAAGTTTGATTCATTCATGAAAAGTCAAACTTACATAAAGACATATTCTGATCCATGTGTATACTTCAAAAGATTTTCTGATAGCAACTTTATTATATTATTGTTGTATGTGGATGACATGTTGATTGTAGGACAAGATAAAGAGCTAATTGCAAAGTTGAAGGGGATTTATCCAAGTCATTTGATATGAAGGACTTGGGCCCAACACAACAAATTTTGGGGATGAAGATAGTTCGAGAGCGAACAAGCAAAAAGTTGTGGCTATCCCAGAAGAAGTACATTGAACGTGTACTGGAACGCTTCAATATGAAGAATGCTAATCCAGTCAGCACACCTCTTGCTAGTCATCTAAAGTTGAGCAAGAAGATGTGTCCTACAACAGTGGAGGAGAAAGGGAACATGGCAAGAGTTCCTTATTCTTCAGCAGTCGGAAGCTTGATATATGCAATGGTATGCACCAGACCTGATATTGCTCATGCAGTTGGTGTTGTTAGCAGGTTCCTTGAAAATCCTGAAAAAGAACATTGGGAAGCAGCCAAGTGGATACTCAGGTACCTAAGAGGTACTGTAGGAGATTGCTTGTGTTTTGGAAGATCTGATCCAATCTTGAAGGGCTACACGGATGCTGATATGGCAGGTGATCTTGATAGCCGCAAATCTACTACAGGATACCTGTTCACATTTTCAGGGGGAGCTATATCATGCCATTCGAAGTTGCAGAAGTGTGTTGCACTCTCTACAACTGAAGTAGAGTATATTGCCGCTACTGAAGCTGGCATGGAGATGGTTTGGCTGAAACGGTTCCTTCAAGAATTTGGATTGCATCAAAAGGATTATGTCGTCTATTGTGACAGTCAAAGTGCAATAGACCTGAGCAAGAATATCATGTATCATGCAAGGACAAAGCATATCGACGTGAGATATCACTGGATTCGAGAAAGAATAGAGGATGGATCCATGCAGCTCAAGAGGATCCATACAAGTGTAAATCCTGCGGATATGCTGACCAATGTTGTACCAAGAGACAGGTTTGAGCTATGCAAAGAACTTGTCGGCATACACTCGAACTAGAACCTCCGGTGTTACCTCCTTCAGGTGAATGGGACTGGAGGGGGAGATTTGTGGGGTCCATCCCATAAATTAAGGAGGATAGCTTTCTTCTTTTGATTGACAACCACTTTCCTTTTTCTTTCTGCATTGTCAACATTAGTAGGCTATGGGATTTAGGCTACGGGATTTGCAAATCTGCAGAAGAAGAAATGTCAAATATTTCAGGCGTGTGAGAGTAAGGTTCCGCCTATAAAAGGAGAGCTTCTGCTCTCATTTCAACACACCAAAAATTCAGAGGATAAATATATATATCTGAGAGTTAGAAAGAAAGAGTGAGGTTTCACAGACAGGGTATAAAAATAGTCTGTGAGAAAAATAGAGAGTGAGCGATATTGTAGTGAGGTGGCAATATCAAAAGAGGGTTATTTCTTAAGAGTGTTGTAGTGGTCTTTGGAGTATTTTACTCGAACCTGCAAAGTGTAAAAATTCCTTGCTATAGTGATATCAGTTGCTCCTCTCGGGATCGTGATTTTTCCCTTATTAAAAAGGTTTTCCACGTAAAAATCTTGGTGTCATTGTCACTCTTTTATTATTGTTGATTATCGTATCTCGGTGCTATATTATTTTTCTGCTGTTATTACCGTGAATATTATTTCTGTGGAGGGTTTATTCTCAACATTTTTCTCTCTCAAAAAACGAAAAGAAAAAAAAGTAACATAACTTCCTAGTCTACTATTATGTTAACATATATAATCATCTTATCTAAAAGTTTAAAGTACAAAGAAATCACGCTTTATCTAGTTAATTATATATTTAACAGAAAACGCTAACCATTAAGTCATTCTCATTGATTCCTCAATTAGCAGAAAGACTATGTGAGAAAAGTTAATGCTGGAGTCACAGTATTTTATTCTTTTTCAAGTTTAGGCAGTAGAAAATGTAGTTTTTAGTATGTTTTAATGAGCTAATTAAAATTTGAATTTTCCATCACGGTAAAGAGTTTTACTTTTTGGAAAGAAGAACATCTTTGTGCAGGACTAGCTAAGTCAGACTTTGCAACAAACGAGGACAGAGCTTTGAGAGTCTTTGTGCAAAAGCATAGTCAAAAAGGTCTTAATTAAACATCACACTTGCCACAGTTGAGTCTAATTACCAAACTTCCATTGTGTTTTGCTTTAATTTTGCTCCGCATCTGTATTTTCTTTAAGTGACACATTTAAAGAAAAATAATGATTAATTTATACGAATATTCTTATAATTAACGTTTTTAAATGTCTTTCTAAAGATGTTACAAAAATAAAAACTTATTGATAACTTCTAGTGATTAAGCTTCAATGGAGAAGAGAGAAAAAAAAGATACAAAGAAGCATCACTGGAGAAGAAATCATTTTTTCTCATATAATGAATACTAACTAACTGCTAGTTAGTTATATACATTGATGTAACTTAAGTTAGTTGAATACAACTGTCATTAACTAACTAAGTACTCTTAGTTAACTAACTACAGTTAACACTAACTAAGCTAGCTCATATCTTGTTAACACTTATAATATCACTGAAATGAGCATTATGTTTCGTTGAAAAGTTATACTATGGTTTGTTCTGCTGCTTAATGGTTGATTATGGACAAGACACCATTTAGGTATTAAAGTAGCTTTATTTGTTGTCTCATTCTGAAAAAAGACACGATGGGGTCCTTAATTCCTTCTTTTGTCTCTTTTATAATCAAAGATTCTGTATTTCATATTTAATATAATCCTTTAGTTTAACAAGAAGCTGTTGACACAAAACTTACTTTAAATTTAGTTGGATAACCACAAACTTCACTAATGATAAGAGGTTTGGACCTGAAAACAAGGAGAAGACTTCTACGACCCATTTGACATTCATTAATTATGGTACTCCGCATATTGCTTGAAAAAGAAATCACACAACAAAAACAAAAAAAAAAGAAAAAGAAATTGTATATATATATATATATATATACTATGTAGGAAAAATAAAAGAAGAGGAAAAGACTTACAAAAGTTTTAAGAGCACCACATGAGGAAAATGACAAGGAAAATCTCAAGGTTGTTGCTTTTTGCCAAATTATTCCATATTATCTGTCCCTTTTTTTCTCCTTTTCTTGCTTTGTAAATCTTTTACATATTCAAAAGACTGCGGCTAGCGGGCCATGTTAAAAAGGCATTTAAGAAAATAAACAATAATAAATACAATGTAATTTTATAAGTAAAACATAAAGTGAATAATATTAATATATGTGGACTTTATGAAGGTAAAAAAATAGTATACTCAAAGGTTCAGAATTACTCTTTGATAATGGCTCAAATTGCGCCAATGTCAATCCATTTTCTCCCATTTATTCACATTCGAAGACAATAACTCAATAATATATACTAACACGTTGTTGAATAGAATAAGAAATGTTAGTCGTTAATAATTTTGTCAGCAACTAATAGTTTTCAAATGGGACTATTCACGGATATAAAATATCATGTCTTCCAATTTCATGTCTTCTAAAACAGAATATAAATTATTAAAAAATATTCCAAACAAAGGTTTGAAAATAAAAATTAAATAAAGACTTAAAACTAAAATGTAAAATTATAGCTAAACATTGAAATAACTAAGAACTCTACTAAACATTGGCTGAAACAAACTTGAACCATTGAGTTTGAGGATTGTCATTGCTCTTCTCATCTAAGCCAATGCATTTCCTAACCAAAACTTTAGATGAAGAATAATAGGTATCAAAATCCAAACACAACTCAGTGCCATTTTCATCATGATTTGAAAATTGATAATTTGAAGCCAATTTCCATGTACTTTGTTCACTGCAATCTGTTGAAAGAGTTACAGGCAAACCTTCTCTTGATGTTGTGAGACAGAGAGAAGTTCCGGTCAATCGGATCGGCGTGTCGTCGCCGTCGTAGCTCCACCGGCTTGCTCCGATGCAATCACTTGCATATACTACATTGTTGGCTGATGCAGCATGCAAGCATTTGCCACTTTGTGGATGGAATAATAAGTGGTACATTCGTTGTTTTGATTTTGGATCTATAGCATTCAAAAATACGTATATGTTAACATAATGAAAACAACAATGCACTTGAGTAAATAGGCAAGTTTAACTTCTGTAAACCTAAAAAAAAATTCATTTGTTCCGAATAGTTTTGAATATTATAGCAAAGTGTTGTTATAGATAACATATATTATAACATAAAATGAAAATTGGTTCAGGAAAAGCTTGGCTTTTATAGTGAACTGTTGTTATATAAGTATAGAGAGGTGTAATAAATTTTACAAATGAATTTATCTTTAACATGGCGTAGCATGTAATTTGCCCTAATTTTTATTTTAATAATCTCATTTTTAATGGACGATTACATGTATATATCTTTTAAGTGACTAATACCATCAAAATTCTTTTTAACGAACAATATATAAAAGTTAAGTTCTGAAAAATAATGCAGATTACCTAGTATAAGATAAATACACTAATAGTATAAATTTCTTCAACTTATCAACATATGTAGTATTCAAATTCTTTTAAACTATTAATGTATAGAAGTTAAATCAATATAAATACGTTAAACTCCGAGAAATAAGACAAATTAGCTGTTACAACAAGTTAAAATACACTATTATTAGATTTCAATAACAAACAATCATGGAATGAATAAAGAATAATTTTTACCTTGGAGTTTTTGTTGAATAAGTTGTAATTTTGCATGATATTCAGGACTTCTGAGAGAATTCCATGTAGAATTAAACATTCCATACATTTCCTCCATTCCTTGTTGACCTTCTCTTGTATAATAGTTTCCTTGTAAAGCCCAAACGGCCCAATCCAAATCCAGTTCTGCTAAAATTGAAAGAAAACAGCCCAAGAACAAATTGTCGGCCTTGTTCGTTCCCCTTTGGTCAATACCAAATTCACTAACAAATAAAGGAGCTGCATTTTTTCCCTTAATTAAAAATCCTGATTTATTCATAATTTCTTCTTTAATGGTATCACAAACTTTGTTTAATGGCTGAGTTAAATACCAACTTGATTGTCCCTCTGTAAATGAATACCTATGAGTCTCAAATACAATCTTATTTCTCATGTTTAATTTCAAGGGCTTTTCCTTTAAGAAGGTAAAATCAAGATCATAATCTAATCCTGATATGATTAATAGAAGATTAGGGTTAGCCCTATGAATTGTTTTTGCACCCTTCTCAACATACTCGTACCATACACTTTGGTTTTGAAGTGGACCACGTAGCTCGTTACGTAGACTAATGCCGATAACCTAGATACAAAAAGTAAATTAAAATCAATAACAATTTATCTACAAAGGAGCACAACAAATCAGTTCAACAATAGCTTATTTCAAGGAAACTCTTGTATTTCTTATTTCTTAAAAGATTTTAATTTTAAATAAAAAATATAAATAAAAACAAAGGAAGGGGACCATTGAAGCAACGATAAAGTTGCTGAATGTGACTTATAGGCCACGAGTCCGAGTCGTGGAGGCAACCATCGCGAGCGGAGCTTGAGCGGCAGAAAGGTTCATCTGATATCTAGTGATGGAGCTAGAATTTTTATCAGGGCGATTCAAATATAAAGAACTAAACAACCGGATTTTTTTTAAGGGATTAAAAAATATTTCAACTTTGTATATATATAATGTAATTTTCCATCGAATAGAGTTTGGATGAACACTCTTCCGTCACCCTAGCTCCGCTCGTGGGAATCACTAATAATAGTTGCATTAGAGTAGACTATTTATATCACACCTCTTGGGAGTGCGACCCTTCCCGACATTGTATGAATACGGGATGCTTTGTGCACCGACCTGCCCTTTTTAAAAAAAAAATAATAATAAATACAAACAAGAGTACATATGATTTATACATACCATTGGTATATCCTTGTATCGTTTAGCAACAATATCCAAGCCTTTTAACCATTCTTTAGGTTCAAAATACTTGTCTCCCCAAAAACCATTTCCATCATTACTCCCACAACACCACATGGGTTCACCAACTTGATTATCAAGCACAGACATAACACCATGTCGGCCCAATTCCTCAATCACAGCCTTTTGGGCCTCAACAACAGTCAGGCCCAAAAGTTGTAGATTATTCCGGCCCAATCCTGCCATAGCATCATTAAGCCCATTATTAACAAAAGATTGGGCCACAGTAAGATTTGAATGGCGAGTAAACATATAAGTAGCCCATGTTAAACGGACACAATTAAAGCCCATTAATGATATGTGCCTAGCAATGTGACTAACGGGCTGTTGATCTAAGCCTTCTGGTAACATAGTTTGCAAATGGGCAGCCCAATTTCCACAAACTAATTTCACTCTTTCGCCATTTTCGTCATCTACTATCCATCTAGAGCTTGTTGACAGAGGAAAAGAATGACACAAAGTTGCAAAAGAGAAAAGTAAAATAAAAATTGTGGCTAATTTTGTCATTGGTGTTTTATTGTGTAGTATGAAGGAGAATTAACGAAGAGTAAAGGAAGGAGCTCATATATTTATAGGAGTGATTAATGTTGATGTGATCGAATAAAACAAAATCCAAATCAAAAAGATTTTATCTTATCTTTTCGAATTCTGTTTATAACTTCTAAACAGTGAAAGAATTCTTATCCTATCAGGTTACTAAAAAAAATTAACTCTTGGTTTAACTAGAAAATAAATTGGCAATCTACTATAATATTTTTTAAATCATATGCTATAACATATTAAATTGCACTAATAATACTTTAAAAAGATTATATATCAGTGTATATATGTCTGTAAATTTCAAGTNGCAATCTACTATAATATTTTTTAAATCATATGCTATAACATATTAAATTGCACTGATAATACTTAAAAAAGATAATATTATCAGTGTATATATCCCTGTAAATTTCAAGTTGTTCACTACTCGTTGGAAGCCTCTTGTAGAAGGGATTTTCAACCCGTAAAGGCTATTTGGTATTTTATTTTATTTTAATTTGTAGTAGTATGTAATAGTTTAAATATACACTATTTCTTTTCTAATTGGATAATAACTAACTACCTTGGTTTTTGTAATAGATAAGAATAGAATATACATTTGTATATGATGTAAATCAATGAATCTTGTAAATTGTATCCAAGAATTCGCCTGTATTAGGGTATGCATAAAATTTCAAAATATCAATCACTTTTCTTTTTATTTTGGGTAACAACGATGAATATTAACATTAATAGCAAATAAAATAAAATCTAAGAAGCACCTAATTCCACTGCCACCTTCCAGGAAGAATGCAATGGGAGTTAAGCATCAAGACAACATACTAATTACACATTAATGATTGCAAAATTAAAGACCTCTACGTTTATTAGTTTCACTTTTCTTGAAGATTGAAGTTAGAACTAGGAGTCATAAAATCTTAATATATTGTTAGAAGTAGAAGTCATAAGCGGGACCAAGCATATTACTTCTAGAAGTAAATTTTCCGTATAAAATCTCCGAATTATTTCCGAGTTACTAAAAAGAGATTCTTCAGGTATCACTTGGGATGGAAATGGCTCATCAGATCGGGTTGACTTGGCTAGTAAAGCTTGTGTTCCATGTCAATAAAGATTGCACAAGAATAGAGCACTTTTTCTTCATTCACTTGGTGCCAGATCTTTTTTAAATGAATCATTTGCCCTTAAATCGGAACTCCATAGAAGTCATCATCCTATTATCCCCAACGTACCTTTGATCCGTTGAGCGGGAGCCCTTCCACACGGGACTCACGAATCACTGTGGCCAACTTCTGTTTTTGTTCGATCAGTTGGTCTCACAGGCAAGCAGGCTTATGCCATTACGTTCACGAGCAAAATCTTAGATTGAGTCGACTTTCGCACACCTCCATTTAGACTTCTTAAGTATACTAATACTTTCTACAATTTCCTATTTTATCTGCGCAAACACCATCTCATTGTGTACAATTACTTCCTTAAACAACTTCCCTTTCATGACTTTCCATGTATGATATAGCACATCACTTCCTTCTTGAATCCAATGTTTCCTTTTTATTCTTGCCAATGTTGATGTAGCTCTCCAAGTTTATTTGTAACTTGAGAAGTCTTTCTTTGGTAAGTAGCCTACATTGTTGGCCACCCATAATAAATCTATGCCTTGGCAGCAGGGGCGGATGCAACATAATAGAGTTACTAGGTTCAACTAAATCCAGTATTGTCGACGGAGAACATAAATTTAAATATAAAAATTATTATAATTGTAATAAATAGTAGATATAAAGTTATGAAGTCATAACTTTAAAATTTTAATGGCTTCACTATTAAAAAATTTAAATTGTTGAACTCATAAAATTAAAATTTTAAATCCGCCTCTTCTAGGTAGAGCCACAACACTCCAAATAATTTCAACAGTCCAGTCTTGTATGAGGCCCAAGTATAGCAGTATCCAATCGATCACTTTGCTTTGTGTTTATCGGTAGTGTATCAAATTTGTGGATTCTGTTAATATTAGGACAGGAAAAATGGATAAAACAAAGATATTCAATAGACACAACTTACTAAAAGTTTGTTTGAGTTAAAAAGAATTGAGTAAATATGTAAATTATAATGTATTGTGTGCTTAATATTTCAAGAGCACCTTTCAAACAATTCTATGATAGTCTTTGGATCAAAATACATTCGTTTTATCCATTATTTCAATTTTGTTGTTAGTTTTTAACTTAGATATTAAGTAACCCGTTGGATAATTTAGCTTAGACCTTAAATAGTAAGTTGAGGATCAATTAGTTGGGTTACACTATTTTAGTCCACAACTTGACAGGTTAGCAGTTACGAGGGAGATTTGCAGCCGTACTCTATACTTGTGTCACTTTTTAACTTGTATCTTATTTTTAAAAATTATTGATTTAGTAGTCAGCTGACAAGTAATAATATGACAATTATACCCCTGACAAATCGCGTGATGTCACGACCCAAAATTCGTTAATCGTGATGGCACCTAAACTTACCCGCTAGGTAAGCCAACTATTAATTATCCAATTCCGCTTATATTAACAAAAAAATTAAATGAAAGTAATTTACGAAATTTTATACATTCCCCAAGGACTAGTAGTACAAATCACGAGCTTCTACGAATAGAGTTTACAAAGCAACAATGAAATAAATACACAGTCTGTTTGAAAAGTACATAAACAGAGTTCGATAAGCTAAGGCTACCCCGAACAAAGGAAGCAGCTACAACAGGGACGCCGGTACATCTTCAAGTCCCGCAACCATCGAGCACAACAACAACAACAACCGACATCTGCACGCAATGTGCAGAAGTGTAGTATCAGTACAACCGACCTCTTGTACTGAGTAAGTAACACACCTGACCTTAAGTTGAAAACAATGACGAGCTAACACTAGTTCGGGTCCAATACTAGAATTCTACGACAGCTCGCAACAACGCAATACAAATATCAAAAGAGTATCTCAGAAGTAACTGCAACTCGCTCACAGTTCCAGAAAATAGACATGTTTTCCAATATCTTAGTGAGAATTCAAATATTTTTGCCAAAATGCCGAAATACAGATAAGTTTGAAGACTATGATTTTTCCTAAAATCTTTTCAGCAATAAGTAAGATGTTTCATTTCCTTTACAAAAATAAAAAGTATAAAATAACTCTCTAAGCTCACATGTCAATGTGTATAATAAGTCATAGATGACGTGATACTATATAACATGAGGAAAAATGCATCTCTATGCATGTATGTCATGCGTGCATGCAAATGCCGGTATGTCATATGTGCATGCAATTGTAACGACCCGACTGGTCGTTTTGAGCTCTAGCGCATTGTTTGGCGGGTTAAGGCCATGAGCAGCTTCATTTAAGGTATTATGACTTGCAGGCGTGGTCGGAACTGAATTTCGGGAAGTTCGGAGTCGAATTGGAAAGAAAATTCTCATTTCAAAAGTCTTACATTGGAAGAATTGACTGAGATTGAATTTTTGAGTAAACGACATCAGAATCAGGATTTGAAGGTTCCAACAGGTTCATATGATGATTTTGGACTTAGGCGTATGTTCGGAGCGAGTTTCGGATGACCCGGGAGCATTTCGACGCATATTGTGGAAGTTAGTATTTTGGGAGAAATTTCATAAGTCTGGGTTGAAGTGCATTTCCATGTTATTGATGTTCGTTTGGGATTCCGAGTCAGAGAATAGCTCCATATGGTGATTCTGGTGTTAGGGGCGCGATCAGAATTGAATTCGGAGGTCCGTAAGTCATTTGGCTAAAGTTAGAAATTTGAAGGTTTTTAAGAAGTCCGTCCGGAAGAAAATTTTTTGATATCGGGGTCGGATTCCGATTCCGAAAGTTGGAGAAAGTCCGTAATGTTGAATGTGACTTGTGTGCAAAATTTGGGGTCAATCAGACGTGATTTGATAGGTTTCGGCATCGAACGTAGAAGTTAGAAATTTCAAGTTTATAAAGATTTAATTGAGTTGCGATCCATTGTTTCGATGTTATTTGAGGTGATTTGAGGCCTCGAGCAGGTCCGCATTATGTTTTGGAATAGGTTGGTGTGATTGGACGGGGTCCCGGGAGGCTCGGGTGGATTCCGGGTGGTTAACGGATCGAATTTGGAATTTGAGAAAAGCTGAGGCTGCTGTCATCTGGTGTGACTGCACTTGCGGGGTTTTGCCCACAGATGCAGAGCCGCAGAAGTGGCCAAGGAGTCGCAGATGCGGGCAGGAGCGCATGTGCGAGGAAATGTCCGCACCTGCGAAGGCGTAGATGCGGAAAGGAGGGTCGTAGGAGCGGGAGCTGCTGGGTTGAGTTAGAGCCGCAACTTCGATGGTTTTTCTGCAGGTGCGGAGCCGCAGGAGCGACTATTGCACCGTAGGTGCAAAAGTGCTGGAGTCAGTGAGGGTTTCTTTAAATCGGGACTTGGCTCATTTTCTCTCATTTTTCATTTGGCTTGGACGATTTTGGAGAGCTTCAAGGGGAGATTTTCATCAAGCAACTCTAGGTAAGTGGGTTCTTCCCATTTATTAATTAAATACATGATAATATGCGGATTTGGACATGGGAATATGTAGAAATTATGGGATTTGGGAGTAAACCTAGAATTTCTATTTTCGGATTGTTACCAAGAATTTGAGCATGAAATTTAAAGAGAATTATATATTTGAGTTCGTAAAGTTATGGGTAATCTTTGTCTTTGAAAAATTTCGGAATCCGGGCACGTGGGCCTGAGGGGGGGATTTTATCGACTTTTCGAGCGGAGTTGGGAATTTAAATAAATTGAATTGTTATAAGTATTAGAGTATATTTTCATTGGGTTGCTCGTCATTTGGTTAGTTTTGGGGCGTTGTGCATCAATGTGAGTCATCGAAAGGGCTCGGAAGCCGGATATGAATATTCGGAGCGAGGTAAGTCTCTTTTCTAACCTTGTAAGAGGGAATTGTCCCCATAGGAGAAATAATTAAATATGTGTTACAATTTGTGGGGGCTACGTACGCACGAGGTGACGGGAGTCCGTGCGTAGCTACTATTATGCTTATGCCCGGGTAGTCTAGGACCCACTAGCATGCTTTACTTGTTGTACTTGTAGTTTTGTTGATAAAATTAGATTGTTTAATATCATCAAATTAGTAGATGAATATTTAAGTAATTTAAACTTCATTTTTCTTAATCATCTAAAAAGAGAATTAATCTTTCCTTGGCTAAATATTTCTTGAGGGATTCCGGATTTACTATTTGAATGTGTATATATATATGAGTACCCGAGTCGCAGGTATGATTCGAGAGCGGGGTAGCTCTATTATTTATATGTGACCACATCACAGGATAGTTCACGAGCGGGGTAATAGATGCATCTATGGTTCGAGCCGTTCGACCCTTCGGCAGTGCACATTTTATTATTGTTGGTCGAGGCTTTCGACCCTCGGATTGCTTGTGTATGATATTTGCTGCGTACTTTATGTGATTCTTAACTATTTACTGGCCTGGAATTATAAATTGTCAACTGAAATGATGAAGATTCCAAAGTTGTAAAATGTGAAAGGAAGTTGTTATTTCCTATTACTACTTGTTAATTACCTATGATATTCATGCTTAGTGTCACCCTTGATTTTATTAGATTGACCTCTAGAAAGTATCAAATTCGACCTCTCGTCACTACCTCTTTGAGGTTAGGCGGGATACTTACTGAGTACATGTTGTTTCCGTACTCATACTACACTTGCTGTGTATTTTTATTGCATAGGTACACGTATATCTAGTGGCCCCGCTTGGCGTCGTGGCATGGTTGATATGGGGACTTGGGTGAGCTGCATCTCTCGAGACGACCCGCAGCCGGCAGACTCTCCCTCAGATTTATTATATTGTACTTTTATTTATTTGTCAATTTGTATTCCGACAAATATTGTATCACCTGTATACTTCCTAGAAATTTTGCTCATGCACTTGTGACACCGGGTTCTGGGATGACTTTGGGATGTATTTGTCGATTGAATTATTTAAAACATTGTTGTTTACTCGGTAACTTTATTTGATTTTTATATAATAAAACAAAAGTAACGATTTTCAAAACCACTAAAATAGGAATTTAATTAACCATTGAGTGCTGGCTTGCCTGACTGTGGTGTCCGGCGCCATCACGACCTTGATGGATTTTGGGTCGTGACAATGTGGTATCAGATCACGAGTCATGAGCAAGTCTAGTAGAGTCTTGCGGATCAGTACGGAGATGCCTGTACTTATCTTCGAGAGGCTACAAGGCTGTTAGGAGAACTTCACTTCTTGATTCCTTATCGTGCAGTTTGATTCCTTTGAGGCTTATGCCTACGTTTCTTCTTCCTCAATCTTACATGTCGCGAAGGGCTTGCTATAAATCGAGAATTTGAGGAATTGTAATGGTACTACAGATACGATGTGTGGTGTTTTTCCATGCGTAATTGTTTGGGGATATTGTCGTTGCTCTGCGGGAGGATATTATGTTGTTTCAACTCAGTAGTTGTGTTTCTGAGAGCTTTGAGGCTATGTTTAGGTTGTTATGATGCTTACGACTGTTTATGGCGCGGTATTGATATGATGATAGGATGCTTGCCCATATGTTGGGGAAATGAATGATTTGATAGGAGTTCTACTCGGAGTGTGATTCCGAGATTTCAATATTTTATTTCTGGCGGAGGAAAGACAATTGGACTATAAATGATCAGGTTCGGGTTGATAAGGTAATGAGACTGGGTGTTTTCAAGTGAGGAGGAATCTTCATCAGTGATGTGGCATCGTCGTCTTTGACCGAATAGGATGTGTTAAGTTCGCCGGTGCTATGGTTTCTTCGGTTGCATTGGGTCAGAGTAATGTGAAGTAATATTGAAGAAGCGGTTGTCAGAGATCGTGGTGTGTGGTGGTTCAGGATTGAATAAGTATTTCTAATGTAGGCGGCTCGAGGAAGATGATCTTCAGAGAGTTTTGAGGTTGTGGTGGTCTGCTGGTTTAAGTGCTACAGAGAATGATATTTATTTGAGGCAAAAACTGGGCAGCATACGATGAGGAAAGACATGTGGGAAGTGTCAGGCAATGGTTAGATTTCTAGAAGGCCAGGTGTAAGAAGCGGAAGTCGAGCAATCGCTTAAAGGAGTGAGTTTGACCAAAGTGGGAGAGTGGTAGCTAGCATATGAGTTTTGTGGTAAGATAGCTGCACATCTTGAGGAGAAGTTGGGAGAAACTACAGAATTTTAGTGGACGATGGTTGGGTCCACGTGCTTAAATTGAAATATTGGCTATTTCGGCGGAAAATTGGATACAACAGAGAGGAGTTGTCAGATATGAAGAAAGATGAAGCATAGCTGTGAATTAGAAGATATTGTCGCGCATTTAGTAGATGTCCATGAGGAGCGGACGGACTGGTAAAGTTGGTAAATGAGAACGAGCGTAGGATGGGTATTGAGGTCATAGAGATTGTGCAGTACAACGTCGTTGGAAGGTGTCAGTTGGTAATTTTCGTAGGTGGGTTATCTTCTGTGAGCAGGTCAGTGGTTGCGTGGTTGGCGGAGTTTCACGAGGGATTTTACTGACTATTCAGCAAGAGGTCGGATATGAGAATGTGGTTAATGACTCAGAGTGCTTGTGAAATGCTAACGGAAGGATTTCAAGGAATTTGGCGAGTTGGTTATGCAGGATCATGTCAACAAGGAATTCTTGGTGAGTTCCAGATTTGTGTGATAGCGGCTTAAGTCTAAGTGGGAGAGTTCCACCTCTTGCGATTGGGTTGCATGGGTATCTACTGGAAAACATTCTGATCATCGGCATATTAGTGGGTTATTACAGCTAAGGGAAGAAGGCATGTGATTTGATAAATGTGTGCAAAGGTAGGCCTTATGGAATCAGGTTTAGGCATTGGAAGGATTCAATATTTATGCTTAGTGAAGAGGTAATTTGCAAGGGAAGTGATTCAGTCGGGTGCTTATTCAAGTTGGGTGTTCAGGTACCACCGAAGCCGTGGAGTTGATTATATTCGGGACCAAGCCAGAGTGGATGACTCTCAATAGTGGTCCTAGTAAATTCGACGGTCAAAANGCAGCCTATTGTTGGTTAATGCGACATCACCCTGAAAAGTGGACTTTGCATGCGGATGGTGGCAGACGATGGGGAATTCCGACTACAAACGTGTCAGAGTCTTTCAACGGGTTATTGAAGTCGACAAGAGGATTGCCTGTCACAGCCATGGTGCAGATGTCGTTCAAGCAGATGGCGGAGAGGTTTGTTGAACGGTCTGCAGCTGCAACGGCATTGATGGAAAGGGGTATTGAATTTATGCCAGTACCGATGAAGAGATTTGAGAAATACAGACGGCGAGCACATTGGCATTCATTTTTGCAGTATGATAACGAAGGAAATATTTTTGAAGTTCGCACCGCTATCCATCAAAATCGGGGGAATAATGTACATAATGTAAATGAATCATCAAGGTTATGCTCTTGTGGGAAATGGTCCATCTACCATATGCCTTGCTCACATGCCATTAAGTGTTTTCAACGTATTGATTTTGGGGAGACCAACTATGTTGATCAACAATATAGTGTTGCCAAGTATCTAAACACATATAGTGGGCAGTTGTGGGTGCTGAGCATTATTGGCCGTCGGAACCATTTAAAATGGTGTGCAACAAGTCCTATTTGCATCGAATACAGGTGCAGAAGAGAACGGGTAAATGGAACCAAATGGATGTTAGTGATACCGTTTATGCGCGCAAATGTGGTATATGCTCGCAAACAGGACACGACCATCGAAAATGTCCTTCAGGTGGTTTGAGTGGCAATACTAATCAAGCTCGTGGTGGGTGTTCTTCTAGTGTGCCTAACTATCCATGAGTTTATGTTGTAATAATTAATTTTTTTGTTTATGTTGCAAGATTTATGAAATAAATTTATGTTTGTTAATTATGATCTGAACTTTTCCATTTTAGTTTTTTAAATGATAGTTTAATAAAATGATGTGTATATTTAGCGCGGTTAAATACTACGTTATGTGTGTTGTCTTGTCGAACTGAAAAGGCTGACCAGCTGACAGAAAGTTGTCTTGTACACATCATGATATTTAACACGCAAAATATAGCACGATTAAATAATAAAATTATGTATATATTTAGCGTGGTTAAATACTACGTTATGTGTGTTGACTTGCCGAACTGAAAAGGCTGACCAGCTGACATAAAATTGTCTTGTACACTTCCTGATATTTAACACGCAAAACATAGCACGATTAAAGAATAAAATTATATGTATATTTAGCGCGGTTAAATACTACGTTATGTGTATTGTCTTGTCGAACTGAAAAGGCTGACCAACTGACATAAAGTTGTCTTGTACACATCATGATATTTAACACGCAAAATATAGTGCGATTAAATAATAAAATTATGTGTATATTTAGCGCGATTAAATACTACGTTATGTGTGTTGTCTTGTCGAACTGAAAAGGCTGACCAGCTGACATAAAGTTGTCTTGTACACATCATGATATTTAACACACAAAATATAGCGCGATTAAATAACAAAATTATGTGTATATTTAGCGCGGTTAAATACTACGTTATGTGTATTATCTTGTCGAACTGAAAAGGCTGACTGATCACGCTCAACTATGTCTAATAAAAGACTAAGCGGGCGTTGCAAATATAATCTGGGGTATTATGCCCAGAGTCGATCCCACAGGGAATTTACGTATCAAGCAAGCTGTTAGAATACTCAACTGTCACTTGAGGTTATTTAAATTACTATGTCTAAAGATTAAAACTAAAGATTAACTACGCTAAGGTGTAAACAATTGTAATAAAGATCTAAGGTTATGGTTTCCCCCGTCGGTGAATTTACTTGTCGGATACTTTATATAGCTTGATTAGTTATCTCTATCAATCATGAACACTCTATCTACCATAAATCTCTCTCAAGTAATTATGATAATTTACTAGACGCACTCTCTCAAGTTACGCTAGCTAGATTGCATTACAGTTCACTTTAGATTGCACCCGAGGTATCGTTATCTCTAATCCAACCTCTAAACCCTCGGTTATGACTTTATTCTATACTCCGGGAGTGATGTTGTTGAAACAACTACCTAAATATGCACTCTCTCTCAAGTAGATACACAATAAATAGGCACAACTAATTGATGGTCATTCAATTAACTACAACAAGAACGTAGTTTAACAAATAGAGATTAATCAACCAATCAAAACTATGTTAATATCACAATAAGTTTATCCCCCAACGGGTTCCACAAGAAATTAGCTAAACACGTTCAAAAGAATCAAATCTAAAATAACTTGCATAATTAAACTACAAAGTAATGAAGAAAATCTGTACAAATCGATGTTTTGCCGTTCGAATCCCTTCTCTCCTCTTCGCATCTCCCTTGTAGTTGTGTTTTAGGAGTCTATTTATATGTTTAGGGCGAACTCTAACCGTGTAGGAGACTTCTATTTCAACCGGAAAACACTTAAACTCGTCAAAACTCGAATTTGGCCGAACTGGGAACCCCGGGCGTTTTGACCCAAAGGCCTGGCTAACGCCAGGCTAGGGCTGGCGTTTCAGCCCTAACGCCTGGCTAACGCCAGG
>ML407751.1:36822-75944 GCA_005239525.1 Nicotiana knightiana | reverse complement strand
TTAATATCACAATAAGTTTATCCCCCAACGGGTTCCACAAGAAATTAGCTAAACATGTTCAAAAGAATCAAATCTAAAATAACTTGCATAATTAAACTACAAAGTAATGAAGAAAATCTGTACAAATCGATATGTTGTCGTTCGAATCCCTTCTCTCCTCTTCGCATCTCCCTTGTAGTTGTGTTTTAGGAGTTTATTTATATGTTTAGGGCTAACCCTAACCGTGTAGGAGACTTCTATTTCAACCGGGGGAATACTTAAACTCGTCAAAACTCGGATTTGGCCGAACTGGGAACCCCGGGCGTTTGGACCCAAAGGCCTGGCTAACGCCAGGCTAGGGCTGGCGTTTCAGCCCTAACGCCTGGCTAACGCCAGGGTAGGGCTGGCGTTTCAGCCCTA
Organism: Nicotiana knightiana; assembly: GCA_005239525.1. Lineage (NCBI taxonomy): Eukaryota > Viridiplantae > Streptophyta > Magnoliopsida > Solanales > Solanaceae > Nicotiana > Nicotiana knightiana. Next base: position 75,545 of record ML407751.1, on the reverse strand, counting down.
AGGCCTGGCTAACGCCAGGTAGGGTCAGGCTGTAGGGCTCTGTCGCCCGGCTATCGCCCGGGTGTCTCCTTTCGCGTATTTTTCGACGTATTTGCATCCCTTTAGCTCCGTTTCCATCTCCAATTCACCTACACATGAAATAAACTCCATTAAGCACATAACAAGTGTATTTTTATCATTAATGCACCTCAAATGTAAGGTATATCACATGTTAAACTATGCAATTTAGTCTCACATCACTGACCAACTGACATAAAGTTGTCTTGTACACATCATGATATTAACACGCAAAACATAGCGCGATTAAATAATAAAATTATGTGTATATTTAGCGCGGTTAAATACTATGTTATGTGTGTTCTTTTGTCGAACTGAAAAGGCTGACCAGCTGACATAAAGTTGTCTTGTACACATCATGATATTTAACTCGCAAAATATAACGCGATTAAATAATAAAATTATGTGTATATTTATATATTTAGCGCGGTTAAATACTACGTTATGTGTATTGTCTCGCCTATAAATAACAGGCTCATTCTAGTTATTTTGTGCGCTCAAAAATTACTAATAGCAAATTTTTTAACGCACAAATGTCTCAACCTCTTTATACACCAATGTGCAAGTGTGGAAAAAGATGCCTGATGCAAAATTGTTGGGATAATGGTGAAGTTGGACGCCGCTACTGGCAATGTGTGAACCAGTTTTATAAGGTTCCCCACGAACCTTGCGATTTTGAGGTATGGGTTTATGAACCATGTTATCAGGAATGCTACAAAGAATCTTTACAACATCTTCATAATTTGTGTTTAAAATAATGGGAACGTGAAAGAGAAAATAAAAGAGAGGTTGCGGAGTTAAAGGCGAAACTGAAAGAGGTAGAAAAAGAAAAAAAAATTGGAAGAACAATTTAAGTGGTTGGATCAGAGAATATTAGGCGGCAGGGACTAACTTGCGTTGTATGTGTTTAGTGTATTACTTTATCTTTATTTATGCCTTGCTCATGTATTTTTATTATGTTGGCCTGCTATGTTTGTGTTTGTGTTTGTGTTGTAGTAATAAATTTTAATTAATGTTTTCCTTGTTTGTTGTACTGAACTTTATTTTAATTGTACTGGAAGTTAAGTTTTAATGCTTGTGTTTGTGGTAGTAGTATGAAACTATCTAATGAAAGGGGAAATTAAAAAATTATTGTTAATCTATACAAAAATAGTATTTACATTAAATACAAAAAAAAAAGGAAGGACAAATCAATGCATCCCGCATCCGGTGTGCCTCAATGCAGCCGCTGGCCTGAGGCGCATCCCATCCCGCCGGGGTACGCTATCGGGATCATCATCATCAAATCACCTCCTTAGCCGGATGCGGCACAGGATGACAGGTATCAGTGGTGCTGCCAGGATCGATATAAGGGTCGTCGGTCCAGTAGAAGCCTAAATAAGAATAGAAAGCTCAGTATAGAAAAGTATATAATAATTCAAAACAATTTAAATTGTCTTACCATGATCTCGTCGGGCTACTGAATGTAATCATATGTTGCAGCCACGTCAGCATAGCGTGAAGCCTTAAAAAGGAAATTAATAAAGTTATAGAAAATAAATAAGTTACATTTAAAAAAAATTCAAATTCAATATTAATAAACTCATACCTGCGAATATGATGATGAGCCATAACTCAATCGGCGCCCACTATGCAAATCTCGGGTCGGCCAATCCTCATCAGCGGTAGACAGGCCTGGGAAGTATCTAGCCCAATCCACTACAGGAATATACGTGCCCGTGATCAATAATTGATGTGACGGGGTCACCTGCGAAGTCACTGGAGGGAGATGCATCCCAAGGCTATAAGACGGCATGTCCGTCTCATGTAGGCCACCTGCCATATCAGCAGCAACATCATTAGCAAGAGCCTCAACGCCCCTTGCTGGGGACCACCTCCTCTCCGGCCACCACCACGTTGTCTGGCACCCTCGCCTCGTCGGGCACCACCACCTCGTCGTCCATGAACACCTCGTGCGACACCACGACCTCGTACTGCCTTGGGTCCATATAATCAGGCTCGTGTGCCAAACGCTGATCCTCTCGGGCTTGCTGCAGTGTCCGAGAAGCCACCTCTACAAATTGACGGCTATAATCCTGCATGGCCGCAGGATCACCGACATGATCCTACATCTGCAGTCCCATCCGATAGACGATATGTAGTCCAATAGCCTGGACAACGTAACAAATATAAACTACATATATGACACTAAATTACAGTTATATAATTAATAATAACAGAAAACATACCAGTGCCTCGTGTCGCCCGACGTATGGAACGTACCGATCGTCCGTTGGATGAATGGGGTTTCCGATAAAAAGTCGGGTAACGTGCCGGTACCATGACATATATCCTTGAATAGTCACCGCCTGAATCCCCGTAGGTAGGGGCGGAATCAACTGATCTCGCTGGTCCCAAATATGCAGCTGCGTCGCAAGCCAGGTCATAAATGCGTCGTCTGTCCTGGAACGATCATCCCTCTGATAATGTATAGCCTCTCATATAGGCGGCCTCGGTATATACAGCGGACAGCCAAACTGACAAAGTACCCGCTCGGAGGCATGATGCTCCACAATATCGAGGCATATGAGCGGGGCAGAAGAGCTCCAAATCGGTCGGCCGAACGAGCAATAATCTGGCAGGGTACCGATCAAATCGTCGTTGTATGGCGTCCAGATGAACTATCAAATAAGAACACAAAACGTGAGTATGCGCAACACTAAGTTAATCTATACTAGGTAAGTTTAGGTACATATTTACCTGTGCGCCCTCCAACAGATCCAACACATCCCTGCAGAGGGGGAGATTATGATGAGCATCATACTCTCGTACAAGTCTACGGCGGAGAACCCACCTCCTGGCTAGAGGGAGAAACAGAGGTGGTACATTAGGAGGCAACTGTGGTAGAGGTGGCTGAAACTGCAGAAACCGCTCCCAGGCCTAAACCTAACATACAAAGTTGACATAAAGTATAAGATTAACTCTAACTAGGTAGAATTGGAACTAATGAACATATTATTTGAATATGTTGTCACTTGTAGAAGTGGCAGAAAGCCACAAACGTCTCTCTGTGTGCCCATGCAAGCCGTCACATCTGCATGTACAAGTAGGCGAGAACATCACCACCCTAGCTGTATAAGGGTAAGTCATCTAGCTCAAAATTATGATAAAGAAACCGCAGGCTGACTAGGTTCCCCGAAGTGTTCGGGAACAAGACCCCCCCCCCCCAAATAGAAGAAGCAACAGCAACCTCGTATATCGGGTAATATCTATCTCCTCTGTCTCATCGGTGATAGCGGGGTGGATTACCTCGAGGTACTATCTAATAGGGGTCAAACTCATCCGACTGGCCCCTGACGATACAGTATCGTCCTGTGGCCTGAAACTCGTGAGCCTCTGCAACATATCGAAATAATTCGCCCGCGACATAGATCTCATAAGAATAGGCAGTGAAAAAGGCAAGCCATCAGCGGGCAGGCCATATAAAACCTCCACGTCCTGCAGCGTGATGGTGGCCTCACCAATGGGCAGGTGGAAAGTGTGCGTCTCCGGTCGTCACCGCTCAATCAACGCCGTGATCAAAGCCCAGTTGAGCTGCATCCGACCGATCTGAATAGTCCTATAAAATCCCGTGTCCTCCAGGCACTGGACTACAAGGGGATGGAGATCGCTATCCCTCAAAAAATCTCACATGTCGTCCACTCTCCTAGTGCGGAGAGTTTGCGTCAGTACCTGTCCGTCCCATATATGGGCAGATCTATGATCGCCCTGTAGACTAATAGCTCTGGAGAGTAAGGGCCGGGATGTATAGGCAGCACGTCCATGTCGTCAACTGTAAATCAAAACAACATTAAGTGTATGTTTAATCTGTAAATTAAATAATAATTTTTTGAGTTACACAATTTTTAGAGTTATACAATATTTATACCTATGGGTTTCAGGCTCGATATTTGAGGCCCAGTAGCACCAAACTATCATTAATAATTATGTGTGTCAAATTCAATATTTTTATAATTTTGTGTGTTTGTTTTATAATTTAAATTCATAATTTTTAATAACTTAATTGTACAAAGTATATATATATATATATTCAACTACCAGTATAAGATACTTAAACTAAAGGGATTCTACGCTAAAATACTACACTTTACTACGCTAAAAGGCTCTACATTTTACTACACTAAAAGCCTCTACATTTTACTACGCTTAAAAATAAACTAAACTAAATATAAACAACAAATATATTTTAATCACAAATAAAACAAAAAACGGCATAGAAACACAAATATATAAGTCCGGATATTAACAAACAAATTTATTTCACAATTTTATATTTTTTTATACAACACTAATATTTAAGTCCGGATAAATGTAACATACTAGTTTCGCAAATAAAACACAAAACGAAATAGAACACATTGAAATCAACTAATATGCATTATTATAAAAGTTTCAACATAAAATAAAGTGAAATACCTCGATTTAGTCTTTTCGGAAAGCAAATTGGTTGAAAATTTGAGTCCGAAAGAGTGAACCCATAATAATATGATGCTCTACTCTGAAGTGGGACCTACGTTCTAGACCTTCTGCGTGACGGGGGGGCCCAAATTTTTTTTTTACTGTAACGGAGGGGGGGGGGGAGGGGACCAGAATTAGGGAGGAGTAAAAAAATGGGGGAGAAGACGATCTGGTGGGGCTGGGGAAGGCGAAGAGGATTAAATAAAGGGTATAGCGCGCAAAATAAAAATGCTATATGTATAGAGCACAAAAGTAATGCGCTATACTGGGACAGTCATAAAGTCATAGGGTATAACACACTAATTTTGTGCGCTATACCTTAACGACAAAAGTTACCGTTAAGGTATAGCGCACAGAATTAGTGCGTTATATATACTTTTGTAACTTTTTTTTTACCACCTATTAAGGTTCTTTTTGTCCAAAAGGACATTATTTTGGTTTCAGACTCTTGAACCTGAGACATACGTAAAAGAATATATGAACAGTAAATTTTTTTATAGTTCTAAGTAATTTTAACTTATTTGACTTAAAAGATTATCTAATTCCTAAAAAATATTTAGTTTTGAGTCTAGTTCGTTATCAAAAACTACTCTTTCCATTCAATATTACTTGTCCACTGTAGTAAAAATACATTTCACTTTTACTTGTCTACTATAAATCAAGAGAGTTTTTTTTCCAGCTTTACCCTTAGCATTAACTACTCATTCTTGAGATCCTTTTTGGGATTTAGAAACCTATTTACTACCTTTATTTAGGTTCCTTATTAATTACTTTATATACCTATATTTACTAGTTTTATACAGAACCATAAAAAGGAGAAAATGAAACATACCTTAAATATTGGGTATCAATTACACATAATCCCTCTATATTTAAGATATTCTTCCTTTTTCAAAGGATTACAAAACATCATCTGTTTTTGTACTTACCCACTGTAAGAAACCCACGGATACCCAAAATCATCACCTCTCTTTCATACAAATCAACCAATATCTCTCTCTCTCTTTCCCTCATACAAATCAAACTATTATCTCTCTAAAATTGTAGCATCATATATTTCTCTGAATCAATTCCACCAACAACCATTAAAAAGCTTCAACTATTGACAAATCCATCGACATTATCTCTGAAATTGTAGGTGGAGGGGTCTGCCATTGACATACCATTAAAATGCTTCGAAGCTTTGAATTAGATATTCGGATTTTACGAATTTGTGATTTTTTTGGATTGGGTGTTCTTGAAAACTATTGAAAATATCCTTTAGAGTTTACATCTCAATTTTAAGGGAGATTCGTTAAGTTTAAAGTTGGTTTTAGGTTGAATTTCTGATTGAAACTCGAGGAAGAAGAAGTTTTGGAATTGTATTACGATTGTATGATAAATGTATCATAATTGTATTTGAGTTGTATTTGATACGTCAATGCCTAAGACAATTCTGATACAATACTAATACTATTAAAATACAATATTGTATCATAATTTAAGTTTAGAGTTAGTTCTAGGTGGATGTTTTAAATTGAAACTTGAAAAAGATGAAGATCAAAGTTGTATCATATTTTAGAATTGTATCATAATTGTATCACAATTTGTACCTAAAATAATATATGATACAATGCTAATACAAATATAATACGATATTGTATTAGTTTAAGTTTAGAATCGGTTTTAAGTTGTATCATAATTGTGTAAGAATACTTTCAGGATTGTATCAAATTTGTATCTAAATTATGAGTAGCTGTGAGTTTGTGACGAATTTCACAGTTTATATCACAAATATATGATAATGATATATTAATATATTAGTATTGTATCATGTATTATTTTGGATATTAATGCATCATCTATAAGTTAGATACAATTGGGATACAAGTATGATACAATTATGTTTTACGCATTGATATATCTGATACAATTCAAATACAATTATGATACAGTTATCATACCATCTCTGAATATTTCTTCATTTTCAGTGTTGTCCGGTCTCCCAACAAAAGAACGATGCAATTGATGATTTAATAATATAAAGCTATCGTCAATAGTGGGAAGAGAGAAGATGGAGATTCTGGGCGTAGATTAAGGGATTTTGATGTAAAAAAAAAGGAGAGAGAAGATGAAAGGGAAAAAAAGAAAGGATATAATTGAATCCCTTAATTGAAGACACTAATAATGGGATGAGAGCCTTTTAAGAAAAAATCTACACAATTTGTAAGAAAGACCTAGATACTTATTAAAACTACAAAACATAGAGAATATTGGTAAATAAGTTTCTAATATAGTATAGTTAGGTAAAAATTCCATAATTTATCAAGACTTCTGAAAATGCTAACATTATTATGATAAAATATATACTTTATTTATTTTTTCTTAAAAGGAGAGCGAAGTAAAAAATTAACAGCTTCTAGTGACGGAGGGAGTAATAGATCACTGCAATGCATTGATGTAAATAATCTCTTAGGATTAACTTTACGACTCTACCAATAAGGGTTGTGGTAAATATTCCTTCATCCTTAACTGAGGGATTGTTGGGGTTTTAAAGCTTTAATAGCTTAAAATAGGGTGAATAGAAAATGGAGGGAAAAATAAAATATTTGAGTAATATTTGAGGTTCCCTCCTTGATTGTCCCGCATGGGAAGAGGAAGAGGTTTTTGATGGGTGTATAAGCAATTTCTCTTCTTCTAGCTCATAAAGAGTTGAGAAGAAGGCAAGCCTCGCGCCGTCGTCGCTCGCTCGGCCTCGGCTTCGGCTTCAGATTCGGTCAAATGATCGATTGCTTAATTTTTTGACCAAATTTATTTGTTAATAGTAAATATTAACAGAAATATTATTAAATATTTGTTTTAATAACAAAATATTAATATTAAAATAAATATTAATATTAAATCCATTTCATTTATCCAATATTCAGTTTTCTATTTTTGTAACATAAAATTAACTACCCTTCAATTTTCCCTCTTTATTTTTAAGTAAATAGACAATTATGTCATGGCATTTATTCTATGGTCGTTTTGAAAACACAGTCATTCTGAAGAGTTGCACCTTTTCAGGTTTCAGCCCAACTTTGGCTATAAATACAAGTCCATTCTCTCATATTTTACATACTAATTTCTGAGTTCTCCTCTTTTCTTCTGCATATACTTAACTTCAAAGAAAGCAAAAGTAAGCGTAATTTGCTACCGAACTTTGTGTTCGCTGAAACACTGGGGTTTGAAGTATCACTACACTAGTGTGTATTTGTTCTATCTTGGGATGAAATAATCCATAACCTTGGGTACTAGGAGGGGATTAAATTCCTTAAGAAACACTGTGAATTCAGTGAGCTCGAATTGGTTTTGTTATTTCATTTACATTTCTATTTATGTTATTTTGTTTTCTTCAGAATTGGTTTACAAATACAGAATACTAACAAGTTTAAGGAATTTAATATTTTTTCTGTATTTGTGTTATATTCACTATTTCTGGAGAGTAAAACCTTTGTGGTTTGTACTCTATTGGAGATTAAAATCTATGCGATTTTAACGTTTGCGTCATTCTTTTACGAAAAAAATGACGAATGACAACGGAAACCAATTTGTTCCAATGGTAACTGCCAATGCCTCAACGAGCCAAACAACACCGGCAACATTGGCACCGGCTGAGAAACCCGAAAAAATTTTCGGGATTGATTTCAAGCTTGGCAGCAAAAGATGTTCATCTACTTGACTACTCTAAGTCTCCAGAAGTTCATCAAGGAAGATGTTCCTGTACTGTCATATGAAACTCCAGAGACTGAACGCTTTCTCGTGATTGAGGTGTGGAAGCATTCAAATTTTTCGTGCAAGAATTATATTCTAAGCGGGCTGGAGGATGATTTGTATAATGTCTACAGTGGCGTGAAAACGTCAAAAGAACTGTGGATAGCGCTTGAAAAGAAATACAAAATTGAAGATGTCGGGTTGAAGAAGTTCGTTGCTGCAAAGTTTTTGGACTACAAAATGGTAGATAGCAAGTCTGTTATTACCCAAGTCCAGCAATTGCAAGTGATTATTCACGATCTCCTTGCTAAAGGTCTTGTCATCAATGAAGCATTCCAAGTAGCAACAATGATTGAGAAGTTACCTCCATTGTGGAAGGACTTCAAAAATTATTTGAAACACAAACGCAAGGAGATGTCCCTTGAAGATCTCATTGTTCGGTTGAGAATCGAAGAGGACAATAAAGCTGCTGACAAGAGAGGCCGTGGAAATTCAACAATAATGGGAGCAAATATTGTTGAAGATAACAAAAAGAGGAAGAAGGCTTCTGGTCCAAAATACAACCCAAGCAAAAAGCGGTTCAGTGGAAACTGCTACAACTGTGGGAAAGCCGGACACAAATCTACGGAGTGTCGTGCTCCGAAGAAAGACAAGAAGAAGGGTCAAGCAAACATGGTTGAAAAGCATGATGATGTTTATGACTTGTGTGCCATGCTTTCCGAATGCAACTTGGTGGGCAATCCTAAAGAGTGGTGGATTGATTCTGGAGCCACTCTCCATGTTTATGCTGTTAGAGAAGCTTTTGCTAATTATGCTCCTGTTGGACCCGATGAGACGATTTCTATGGGAAATGCTTCAAAGGCCAAGATTGAAAGATACGGGAAGATATTTCTCAAAATGACTTCTGGCAAAGTGGTGACTTTGAACAACGTCCTTCATGTTCCCGAGATTAGGAAGAATTTAGTCACTGCTAGACTTCTTGTTAAGAATGACTTAAATGTGTATTTGTATCCGGTAAGGTTGTAATAAGTAAGAACGAGATGTTTGTAGGAAAATGTTACCTCACCGAGGGCCTTTTCAAGCTAAATGTAATAGTTGTTGAAAGTAATAACAAAATTTCATCTTCGTCTTACTTACTTGAGTCAAATGAATTATGGCATGTACGTTTGGGTCATGTCAATTATAAAACCCTACAGAAAATGATTAATTTGGAAGTATTGCCTAAGTTTGAATGCGACAAATCAAAATGTCAAGTATGTGTGGAATCTAAGTATGTTGAACATTCTTATAAGTCAATTGAAATGAATTCAAATCCTTTAGACTTAATTCACACAGATATTTGTGACGTGAAGTCAATACCATCTCGCGGTGGAAAGAAGTATTTCATAACTTTTATTGACGACAGTACTCGCTATTTTTATGTTTACTTACTTAATAGTAAAGATGAAGCAATAGACGCATTCAAGCAATACAAAAGTGAAATTGAAATGCAACTTAACAAGAAAATCAAAATGATAAAAAGTGATAGGGGTGGTGAATATGAATCTCCTTTTGAAGAAACATGTTTAGAATATGGAATTATTCATCAAACAACGGCCCCTTGCACGCCCCAATCCAATGGGATTGCGGAAAGAAAGAATCATACATTAAAAGAGATGATGAATGCATTGTTGATAAGTTCTGGTTTGCCACAGAACTTATGGGAGGAAGCCATTCTTAGTTTCTTACGGCTAATCGAATATTAAATTGAGTGCCCCATAGTAAAACACAATCCATTCCATATGAAAAAGGGAAAGGAAGGAAGCCCAACTTGAATTATTTTAAAGTGTGGGGGTGTTTGGCAAAAGTGCAAGTTCCTAAACCCAAAAGGGTAAAAATAGGACCGAAAACCGTTGATTGTATTTTCATAGGATATGCGACTAATAGTAAAGCATATCGATTTCTGGTTCATAAATCAGAAAATCTCGACATTCATAATAATACAGTTATAGAATCAGATAATGCCGAGTTCTTTAAAAATATATATCCGTATAAAAAGGAATGTGAGTCAATTGGTGATGGATCTAAACGACCTCGGGAAGAAACAAAAGAAAGTACATTTAATCAGGAGGATCCAAGACGTAGTAAACGTCAAAGAACTTCTACTCCATTTGGACCAAATTTTGTGACTTTCTTATTGGAAAATGAGCCTAAAAAATTTAAAGAAGCTATGTCTTCTTCAGAATTATTATTTTGGAAAGAGGAAGTCAATAGGGAAATAGAATCCCTATTGAACAACCATACATGAGAATTGGTTGATCTTCCTCCTGGAAATAAACCGTTGAGTTCTAAATGGATCTTTAATATGAAAATGAAAGATGATGGCACTATTAACAAATTTAAGGCAAGACTTGTGGTCAAAGGGTATAGACAACGAGAAGGTCTTGACTATTTCGATACATACTCTCCAGTTACAAAAATTACGTCCATAAGAACGTTGGTAGCGTTAGCTGCAGTTTATGGTCTTGAAATTCATCAAATGGATGTTAAGCCGACCTTCTTAAATGGAGAGTTGGAGGAAGAAATCTACATGGAACAACCTGAAGGGTTTGTGGTTTCAGGTAAAGAAAAGAAGGTGTGTAGACTTGTTAAGTCCCTTTACGGACTAAAACAAGCACCAAAACAATGGCATGCGAAATTTTACCAAACAATATTGTCAAATGATTTTAAAATAAATGAATGTGATAAATTTGTGTACATTAAAATTTTTCCAAATCACATAGTCATTGTTTGCTTATATGTGGATGATATGCTGATAATGAGTAATGACATTGCCAACATAAATGCGACTAAGCGTATGCTAACTGGCAAGTTTGATATGAAAGACTTGGGAGTTGCTGATTTAATTCTGGGAATTAAGATCCATAAGACTTCTCAAGGTCTGGCATTGTCACAATCTCATTATATTAAGACAACACTTGAAAAATTCAAGCACTTGGGCTTTAAAGTTGCAAAGACTCCAATTGACGTGAATTTTACATTAGCAAAGAACAAAGGCCAAAGCATATCACAATTGGATTGTGCTCGTGTGTTGGGTTGCTTAATGTACATCATGAATTGTACACGATCAGATATAGCTTGCTCTATAAGTAAATTCAGTCGATATACGAGCAATCCAGGTCAATCTCATTGGATGGCCATGAAGCGAGTTTTGGGGGTATTTAGTACATACCCAGGACTTTGCTTTGCACTACAGTAAATATCCTGCGGTCATCGAGGGATACTGTGATGCAAATTGGATCACCGGATCAACTGATTCCAAGTCCACAAGTGGATATGTATTCACTATTGGTGGAGGAGCGGTATCTTGGAAGTCGTCCAAACAAACATGTATTGCCCGCTCTACAATGGAGGTTGAGTTCATAGCCTTGGATAAAGCCGGTAAAGAAGTTCAATGGCTCTGAAATTTCTTGGAAGATATTCTATTTTGGCCCAAACCGTTGGCACCAATATGCATACATTGCGATAGTCAAGCGGCAATTGGAAGGGCTGGGAGCGTTATGTATAACAGTAAATCTCGTCATATACGACGAAGACATAAAATCGTTAGGCAGTTACTCTCTAGAGGAATTATCACGATTGACTATGTAAAGTCAAGTGATAATGTGTCGGATCCGCTTATAAAAGGCTTAACTAGAGAGGTAGTTGACAAATCATCAAGGGGAATGAGACTACGGCCGAGAACAAGTCATAGTGGCGGTAACTCTACCTAGAAGACTGAAGATCCCAAGATCTAGGTTCACGGAGATCAAACAAAGTCATTAATGACGGTTCAACATTGTCAACTAAACTTTTGGTCCATTCTCGTGATGAGACAATGTTCAGTACCAAGGATAAAACATTAAGGATTTTTATTGATTTCTAAATTTGATACGGGGTATATCAAATAGTGTATCTATGGGATGCCACGTTTAGGAATCACCTATGTAAGTGTGAAGTGTTAGCCGCTTCAAGGAGAATTTTTGCAAGGCCAGTTCTCTATGCACTTATGAAACCAGACGGTGTTCATGGCTGAAACGAACACAACAATGAGAACGAAAGACGGTTAAGGGTTGGTTGTGTGACTTGTGGTTGTCTAGGTGTACACTAAAGTTCGACGGTTCAAAGATATCAAATCTATCGAATGATCGAGTATATCCGACATAAGTTCACTACGGAAAGTTCAAAGGGAAACTTACTTATCCAGATGCAATTAATCCTTGCTTGCGAATCACATAGTTTTTCATGCATACTCCCGTGATATAGCCATTCCCCATTCATGTGGGGGATTATTGGGGGTTTTTAAGCATTAATAGCTTAAAATAGGGTGAATGAGAAATGGAGAAAAAAAATAAAATATTTGAGTAATATTTGAGGTTCCCTCCTTGATTGTCCCACATGGGAAGAGGAAAAAGTTTTTGATGGGTATATAAGCAATTGCTCTTCTTCTAGCTCATAAAGAATTGATAAGAAGGCAAGCATCGTGCCGTCGTCGTCGTCGCTCGCTCGGCTCGGCCTCGGCTTCGGCTTCGGCTTCGGATTTGGATTTGGATTTGGATTTGGTCAAATGATCGATCGATTGATTAATTTTTTGACCAAATTTATTTCTTAATAATAAATATTAACAGAAATGTTATTAAATATATGTTTTAATAACAAAATATTAATATTAAAATAAATATTAATATTAAATCCATTTCAGTTATCCAATATTCAGTTTTTTATTTTTGTAACAGAAAATTAACTACCCTTCAATTTTCCCTCTTTATTGTTGAGTAAATAGCCAATTATGTCATGGCATTTATTTTATGACCGTTTTAAAAAAAAACAGTCATTCTGAAGAGTTGCACCTCTTCAGATTTTAGCCCAACTTTAGCTATAAATACAAGTTCATTCTCTCAGATTTTACATACTAATTTCTGAGTTCTGCTCCTTTCTTCAGCATATTTTTAACTTCAAAGAATGTGATTTGCTACCGAACTTTGTGTTCGCTGAAACACTGGGATTTGAAGTAACACTACACTAGTGTGTAATTGGTTCTATCCTGGGAGGGGATTAAATTCCTTAAGGAAACACTGTGAATTCAGTGGGCTCGAATTGATTTTGTTATTTTATTTACATTTCTGTTTATGTTATTTTATTTTCTCCAGAATTGGTTTACAAATACAGAATACTAACAAATGTCTCGGGTTTGAACCTTTAGGTATGAAATCGTCTTTGTTAAAAAATCTTTTTACTCTTTAATGTAGGGCTTCTTGATACGAATCCGATTTTAATCAGGCCCCAATATAAGTACCAGATACCGAATGAGTCTTAGTATCCACAAATTCCTTGGAGTGGGTAAAAGGGGCATAAAATATAAGTATGGTTTTTCCTGTCTATCACTTTCCAAAGCACTTTGGAATCTCCTCGTTTTGGTCCTATGACTTGCTGTCTTGTTGTAAATTTAGCGCAAGCAGAGGGGTAATTTGAGGAGAGTGGGACTGAGAACGACACTTCTTGGGTTCTTCCATAACTTTATAATTATATTACATACGTCCAACCAAGCAGAATTATTAGCACAATAAAACAAAAACAGTACCACTTTCCTATCCCTTTTCTTCTTGTTTTGATTTGAGTTTGCTTTACCCTTAATATTCGTTAATTTGAAAAATAAGTAAAGCCCTCAAAGGGAAAATGAAAGTTCCAAGCAAACAGCAAATTATCAAAAACTCACATTTCATACTACAATGCCATGAAGTTGATTATAATGGTTATTTCTAATTGTTCTTTTCCATTTGTTTGCTAACTAAGAAAAAAAATATTCTAGAAAAAAAAGAAACAAAAAAGAGTGAAGTAGCATATAGGTGATGAGTCTTGCATGGGAAAAACCCTATCAAACCAATAAATATAATTTATAAAATAATAATGTAGTGGTACTCCCTGAGTCTTAGTTTATGTGGCACTTGGGCATTGAATTTAAAAAAGAAAAGAAAACTTTTGAAATTTGAGGTCTAAAAAAAGTTTACACATTTGTATGACTTTAAATTATTTCATTAAAAATAAAATAAAATTTTAAAGCTAAATTATTCTAGATATAGACATATGAACTTTTTGGGAGAAATGAAAAAGAATAATGTACCACACAAATTGAGAAATAAGGATTTATACTGTAACCTAAATTTTGATTTTAAAGATTAAGGGTGTGTTTGGTATGAAGAAAACATCTTCCGAATTTTTTTTTCTAATTTTCTCATGTTTGGTTGGCTTAAATATTTTCAAATTTTTCAATTTACGGGTTCGAAATTTTGCGGTTTCTAAAGTGTAGCGGTTCGGAAGTTTATGAAATTTGTGGGTTCGAAAGGTTATTGGTTCGAAAGTTTATGGCTTCATGTTTATTGTATCTAAATTATTTACGAATGTTCTTGAAAAGTTATTTTCCTTAATTTCATACCAAACACCGAAAAAAAGAATAAAATTACTACTTTTTTTTCAAGAAAACATTTTCCGTTATACCAAACACAAACAAAATTACATGATTCAACATTTTTACCTCCTTACATGTATCATAGTTCTAGCTTTGGCTACTTGCGAATGAGGAAGCGAATCAGAGAAATATTAATAGCCAATTGCGTCCGAATCAAACTTCTTTCTAATACGCATCTGTGCTACAAAGTGACTTTGTTTCATAAAAGAACTCATTGATGGTGTGGCCGTAAATTGCAATAGGTAGATAAGAGTGAACAAAATTCCATTAATTTCAAACCATTGAGGGGAAAAAGATTTTCTTAAGAGGAATTAGAATTGCAGTAAATGATAATAATTAAATGCATGATTCAAATTCCAGCTCTGTTCTCTTCTTCCTATGTCCATACAAGACGAAAGGGATTTCCTTAAGGACCACTTTTTTTATCCACTAGAGAACTAATCTGAAGAAGAGAAAACTACAAGAAGTAATAAAAATGTTTTAACACCCTAAATTAAAGGGGTTAATAGGGACATGACTGTGACTGCTTTTTGTATAATGTGACAAACGAATTGAAGGGAATCTTAAGAATTCAAAAGCCTCTCAATTCTGGTTTTGGCTTTGTTGCTAATTATGAAGCCTCAACTAGTTAGCACGAGAAAAGCAAGACCAAAACTTGTTTTACTAACTTTGCTTTTTTGTACCTTTTATCCATGAAAAGATAATAGTGTAAATGCTTGCAACTTTTTAATTTTAAGGAACAAAAAAGTTTGTTCCCCACGTTACAGAAAGAGTTGGGGCCTCTGGTCTGCAGCTGAATCAGACATCAGTATTCAGTACTATCTCATAATTCAAAAAACAAAATGTTCTTTATATCTCCTCGTTTATTTATTTACTCAAAAACAAAACTAAGAAAATCGTAGCGAGAAGAATATACACCAAACCAAACCCACCCCGAAACCAAATCCCTCCTCACACCTCACCAGCCTTTTCTTCCTCCTTTTTGCTCTCACTCTCACTGAGTGAAACCACAAACCAAACAGTTGGTGGGTAATAGACTGAGTTGAAAATGCGTCTTCTTCTACTCCTTTTTCTTGTTCTTCTTATGCATTTCACTCACTTTACCGCCGGTAAACAACCCCGTATACCGGAATACCAGGCTTTGCTTGCTCTGAAAACTGCCATTACCGACGACCCACAGTTATCACTTACCTCATGGAACATCTCCACTAGTCACTGCACGTGGAAGGGTGTGACGTGCGACAGATATCGTCACGTGACCTCTCTTGACATCTCAGGATTCAATGTTACCGGCACCCTTCCGCCGGATGTTGGAAATCTTCGTTTCTTACAAAATCTCTCCGTTGCCCTTAACCAGTTTTCCGGCCCCATTCCCGTTGAAATCTCGTTTATTCCGAATCTTCATTACCTTAATCTCTCCAATAACATCTTCAGCTTAGGATTCCCTCCTCAGTTAACCCGTCTCCGTAACCTTAAAGTCCTCGACCTTTACAACAACAACATGACCGGTGACCTTCCCGTTGACGTGTATCAGATGACTAACTTAAGACACCTCCACCTCGGCGGGAACTTTTTCGGCGGCCGCATTCCGCCGGAGTATGGAAGATTCCAGTTCCTAGAGTACCTCGCAGTTTCCGGCAACGAGCTCGTCGGAGAAATACCACCGGAGATAGGAAACATCACCACGCTTCACGAGTTGTACGTAGGGTACTATAACACCTTCGCCGGCGGAATCCCGCCGGAAATAGGGAACTTATCACAGCTCGTAAGGTTTGATGCTGCTAACTGTGGACTTTCCGGCAAGATTCCTGCGGAGATAGGGAAGCTTCAGAACCTGGATACTCTTTTCTTACAAGTGAATTCTCTATCTGGGTCTTTAACTCCTGAGATAGGTACTCTTAAGAGCTTAAAATCTTTAGATCTATCAAATAACATGCTCTCCGGCGAAGTGCCGCCGACATTTGCGGATCTTAAGAATCTCACTCTTTTGAATCTTTTCCGGAACAAGCTTCATGGGTCAATACCGGAGTTCATTGGGGACTTGCCTGAGCTAGAGGTGTTGCAACTCTGGGAAAACAACTTTACTGGAAGCATTCCACAGGGGTTAGGCACAAACAGTAAGCTCAAAAATCTTGATCTCAGTTCCAATAAATTGACTGGAAATTTACCCCCAAACATGTGCGCGGGTAAAAATCTGCAGACAATAATCACTCTTGGGAACTTCTTGTTTGGTCCAATTCCTGAATCTTTGGGCCAATGTGAATCACTTAGTCGGATTAGAATGGGGGAGAATTATCTGAATGGATCAATCCCAAAAGGGCTCTTAAGCTTGCCACAGCTCTCACAAGTTGAACTTCAGAATAATCTTCTCACTGGTACATTTCCTGAGACTAAATCCATGTCTACAAGTCTTGGACAGATTAGCCTTTCAAATAATGACTTAACGGGGCCTTTGCCAACGAGCATTGGAAACTTTGCTGGAGTTCAAAAATTGCTTCTCGATGGGAACAAATTTTCGGGGCGAATTCCAGCTGAAATAGGGAAGCTTCAGCAGCTATCTAAAATTGATTTCAGTCACAACGATTTCTCTGGACCCATTGCACCAGAGATTAGCAAGTGCAAGTTGCTAACTTATGTTGATCTCAGCAGGAACCAGCTTTCGGGTGAGATTCCTACTGAGATCACAGGTATGAGGATACTCAACTATTTGAACTTATCAAGAAACCACTTAGTTGGGAGTATTCCTGCCCCTATCTCTAGTATGCAGAGTTTAACTTCTGTTGATTTTTCATATAACAACTTTTCTGGTTTAGTTCCGGGAACTGGGCAGTTTAGTTATTTCAATTACACCTCATTTCTGGGAAATCCAGATCTTTGCGGACCCTATTTGGGGCCTTGCAAAGAGGGTGTTGTTGATGGGGTTAGTCAACCTCACCAACGAGGCGCGTTATCACCTTCCATGAAGCTTTTACTTGTTATTGGTTTGCTTGTCTGCTCTATTGTGTTTGCTGTTGCTGCTATTGTAAAGGCCCGATCTTTAAAGAAGGCAAGTGAGGCTCGTGCCTGGAAGCTCACTGCTTTCCAGCGCTTAGATTTTACTTGTGATGATGTTTTGGATAGCTTGAAGGAGGATAACATTATTGGAAAAGGGGGTGCTGGTATAGTCTACAAGGGGGTAATGCCTAGTGGGGAACATGTTGCCGTTAAAAGGTTGCCGGCTATGAGCAGGGGTTCCTCTCACGATCATGGTTTCAATGCAGAGATACAGACTCTTGGGAGGATCAGACACAGGCACATTGTTAGGTTATTAGGATTTTGCTCGAATCATGAGACAAATCTATTGGTTTATGAGTACATGCCTAATGGGAGCCTTGGGGAAATGCTTCATGGCAAGAAAGGCGGTCATTTACATTGGGATACCAGGTATAAGATAGCAGTGGAGTCTGCGAAGGGTCTTTGCTATCTCCATCACGATTGCTCTCCTTTGATCCTCCATCGTGATGTGAAATCAAACAATATTCTGCTGGACTCCAACTTTGAAGCTCATGTTGCTGATTTTGGACTTGCTAAGTTCTTGCAAGATTCAGGAACATCAGAATGCATGTCTGCCATTGCTGGTTCTTATGGTTACATTGCTCCAGGTACTTTATATAAGCCTTCATATGACATTCTCGGTTTCTGACTTAAGTGTTCAATTTTTTTTTCTCTTGTTACTTAGTGCAAGACTAGTTCAGTACTGAAGTCACAAATCTATTATTGGACTAAAATTAAGCAGCTGAGACTAGTTATCAGTTTGTTCAAACAGGATTAGGTGTTCTAAACATCATAGAATGTGCTAGTGTTTTGTAGTCTTGCCTTTCCAACATGGTAACAAGATCAGTCTCCTTTTCTCTTACGACTGAGAACATGGATAGTGGCGGTCCATGACTGGTAGTAAACTAGAGATAGGATCTTCTTGCTTTGAAAAGGATCTATAACTACTTCGGTACTTGTTAGGTTGGAATTTATGAGTACTTATGTAACTTGGTAAGTAATTCAAATGTAGCATGCTCCTGAAGTAAAGCAACATTAAATAAGTGGTACTGGTACTTGATGAACTACTTGCACTTTTAGAACAGGTAAGGAGATGTGAAACACCGGTTTTTTGTTTGGTTATCTAACAAACTTACTGATTGCTAGCAATTATATGTTCTGCTCATTTGTATACTTCTCATTAGCATTTTATTTTCATTTTTGCAGAATATGCTTACACGCTGAAGGTTGATGAGAAGAGTGATGTATATAGCTTTGGTGTGGTGCTATTAGAATTGGTAAGTGGCAAAAAGCCAGTTGGAGAGTTTGGTGACGGTGTTGACATAGTCCAATGGGTTAGGAAAATGACTGACGGTAAAAAGGATGGTGTTCTCAAGATCCTTGACCCAAGACTCTCAACAGTTCCCCTTAATGAGGTGATGCATGTGTTTTATGTCGCAATGTTGTGTGTAGAAGAGCAGGCTGTGGAACGCCCCACCATGCGAGAGGTAGTTCAAATACTAACCGAGCTTCCCAAGCCACCAGGTTCAAAATCAGGTGACTCAACCGTCACTGAGTCGCCCCCACCATCAGCGTCCTCTGCATTAGAGTCCCTAACCTCAGTTCCCGGGGACACAAAAGACCACAATCAGCCAACACCTCAATCACCTCCGCCTGACCTACTCAGCATCTGATTTACTATGTTCTTAAAATAGGAGTGTTTTCTTTACTTTTATCTCTAGTTCTATGATGAATTGTGCTAGCTTTTGTTCTTTTTTTAAAAAAGTTGGGTCTTTTTGGGGTCAGGGGTTTATGCTAACTCTAAGGTGGGTTTAATGCTCAGAAGTTTTCCTCTTGTACAGTAAGATTGGTGGGGTTTTCTCAAGTGTAGCAAGTAATGGAAAATTACCCCTTCATTTGCTATTCTTGCTTGGTTAATTAGTTTTTAACTGCAACTTCTGTTAACCTGACAAGGGAGAGGAGTGAGCCTGATAAACATGGCTAACAAATCCTACAACTCAGATAAAACTTCAAAAAGAGAGTTCCCTTCCCTCCCAGAGTGGTCAGTGGCGCTGTTTAATTATTTTATACACCTCTGGGTTGGTGAGAGTAGATTATGATTTAATTATTGGTAGTAAATGAATCATTAGACCCCCCCCCCCCTAGGAGAGTGAGATTTGACTCTCAGGTAGTGTGCAGTGTCTTTCAATTACCAAGAATAGTGGGTTCACTTAAAAATGTGTGATAAAAAAACCTTGGCCTCTGCCAACTTTCAGTGGCTTTATTTTGCTTTTATATTGAATTCCAAGTATTCAACTAGGTGTAAGGGAGTCAAATGAGTGCTGGAATGCCTTTAAAAGAAGTGGAGCAACGAACTCTCCTATAGTCCTATTTATTATAAATGAACCTTGCATTAATAGATTCCGATCCGCCATAACTCCTGTTGCATTCTGTGGTATGGCCATGAAAATGAAGCATGAGGTCAAAAAATAAAAATAAAAATCATGTCATGTCATGTTGGGGCTTGGCCAAGGTAGGGTAGGGCCACCTGTTACGATGTTTGCATATGCCTCACATGCTGGGAAGGAACCTTTTCTGGTTGTCCTTTTGGTTGGTAAATTTTGAATCATTATTAATAGAACCTAATTTTCTTGACCAGTTTAACATTATAGAATGTCACCTAAGTTACCAACTTATGGCATAAACGATTACGCGTAGTTGGCTTCTAAGTACTCCATTTGTTGCATTAATGTAATGTGCTTGAATCAGATGTGGGTTAAAATATGTTCATTCGACTAGGGCGTGATTGGTATAACGGAAAATATTTTTCAAGGAAATATAATCTTATTCATTTTTTGGTGTTTGATACGCAAATTAAGGAAAATGACTTCTCAAGAGTATTCATAAATAATTTAGATATAATAAATATGAAGTCATAAACTTTCGAACTAACAATCTTCCGAACACACAAATTTCATAAACTTTTAAACCGCGAAATTTCGTACCCGTAAACTTTATAATTTCTAAACTCGTAAACTTTCAAACACATAAACCTCCGAACTCATAACTTTGGAACTTGTAAAATTTTGAACCTTTAAACTGAAAAATAAAAAAATTAAAACTGAAAAATATATTAAAAAAATATTTATGGGGGTGGGGGTGGGGGTGGTAAAGAAAAACGAAAAAAATAAAAATTTGAAATTGTAAAAAAAAATAGGTTAGAAAAATAATTTTTTGCGGAGGGAGGGGGTGTTGGAGGGGTAGGGTGGGTGGCAATGGAAAAACTAAAATTTGAAGAAAAAAAAAGCTTTTTTTGGAGAGAGGGGCGGGGGTGGGTTGGTGAGAGTAGGAAGGTTGAGAATGAGTTTTGAAAAATATTTTCACTTCTCTTGATAAAGAAAACATTTTCCTCCAATTGGAGGAAAATGAGTTCATAAAGAAAATATTTCCAAAATATTTAAGCCAACCAAACACAGAAAAATTAGAAAATATTTTCCAAAAATATATTTTCCTTTCATACAAATCACACCCTTAGTATATACTCAATCTGTTCTCTTTTAGTAGTCCATTATTCACTTTTGAACTCCTCTTAAGAAATCACTTCTTACGAGTTGATTTTACTAAATTATCCTTATTGGTAATTGAAGTTCTTTCAAAAGCAATAATTGGAAAGTGTGAGTAATTAATGATAAATATAACATTTAAAAAAAAAACCTATCTAAATTTATAAAAATGGACAACTAAAAGAAAAAAAATAATGTTTAATCTACTAGCCTGGTAGAAGAGAACGGTGGGAGTATTTATCTCAAGTGAAAAAGATAATTTAAGGTGTTAAGCAAATTTATTTTATAGGGAAAATATCACATCTAATTTAGACTTTACATAGTTAAATGATTATCAATTCTTAAAGGTTTTTAAGTTTGGAAAAATAAGGTAATGCGATAGTGTTTAAACGTATTGAAGTAGTCCATCTATTCCATTTTATATGGCACATGACTTTCTTTTCTAATCTATTGCAAAAAAAAAAAAAAAAAAGAAGATAAGACACATATTTAGAAATATTTAACTTTAAACTTCTTATTTATTTCCCATTATTTGATTTTTAAGTCACATGTCATTAAAAAAGTATATGACTTGCTCAGAACCACACGTTTTCAATATCAAATAACTTCACGTAAAATGACATGGAGCATGGAGGGATTATTACAAAATAGAAAGTGTTTATAATAAACAAAAAAGAGTAATTTCATTCCTTATCCTTAGAAGGCCGGTGGAGAAATAGTACCCTAACGAATTGCCTCTCCCTTTGGTTGGTAGTATATATATAGACTAGTAGCTAGTAATAGATGAAAAGCATTAAGATGGAGAAACTAGTGGAGTGGAAAATTAGATAACATTTCCCTTATTTTAAGCAGATATGTCTATCTTTAGTTTGTGAAAGTTGGAATAAACTCACAGCAATTACTGAGGTTTCTATTGGTTAGATATATCATACGACATGCATGCACGAATAGTTTGTGCATGTATAGAGTTGCCAAATTCTACGATGATAATCATGTATCAATACATAAATTCTCCGTCGGTGGTGGGATAATGTTTTAAGTGATATGACAATGCCCAAACAAATGAAACAAAACAAAGTAAGGATTGAATTTTGCTACATGTTGTGATGGTTCAGCGCAGGCCGTGATTGTTGGCTCTTATTTACCCTTTTATAGACGTCTGATTGATTCCAATTCCTGCTTCCCTTGTCCCGTCAGTTTGACGTAGGGCATCACCTCTTGCTTGATCTTTTTTGTTTTTAAATTTTGGGTGTAAAAGATTGTACTACTCCCCAGCAGTTTGTATTCATTGTTTTTTTAGTTTAGCTTTTTGGGGGGTAAAAATCAAAAGTTGGATGGAATAATTTTGAGCTTGTTCGAAGTTGTTTGGGGTAGATCTGGTTCAAAACATAGAGGGGATTAGTTTGAAGGTGTTTGGTTTTTCTATTTATTTGATATGGACCTATTGATTTTTTTATTTACAAAAAAATACAAATGAAAAAAACAATCCATTTTTTCTCTTTCTGAAAATTATTCATCATATTAAGCAAAGATATACCCACAAAAACAAGAAAGATAGGGAGGAGAGGAGCAGTGCATAGGTACTTTTTCCATTGGAGTAAATGAATCAGAGTGGAGACTTCAGAATAGAACTGAGAAGAAAGGAGGGTGTAGACATAGACATTGTGATTGACGTTTCGTCTTTCTGCTTGTTATTTGCACTAGAAAATGACTTCATTGAATTGTCATGGTGCATATTATTCCCATGTTAATGTGCCTTTTTTTTTTGCTTCCTTTCTTTGAATGCAGGGGCGGATCCACCCCTTAAGAACGGGCGGCATGGCACCCGGTAAAATTATAAATTTTTTATATATTTATATTAGGATTTTCATAAATTAAGTTAATTATTTAATTTTGTCACCTGCAATCGTAAACTAGACATAGACGTTTTTGAAAGCTTTTTTCGTGTGTAAAATTCAAGTTGAATTTATCTTGAACTTTGTCTGACTTACTCTTTTCTTTGGGCTTTTATTTCGTTTTGTCCCAGTCATTTCCCTTTTCGGCTACCATCTAATTTCTATTTGTCGTTTTATTTTTTTTATATATTTCTTTTCAGTATTGTATTATTTTGTATGTGATCTCTAGCAAGAACACTCAAAAAAGAGACTCCTAAACTTTAAAATAATATAAAATAAGCAATCCTCTTAATTCAAATCCGAAAAATTGGGTCTTAATGAGAATTTTTGATTGAGATCAATTTTTTTTCATCTTTTTTGTTATATCATAAAAATTTGTTATGTGATGGTTGTGAGATATAATTTAAATCACTTTACTATAATTTTGTAAGCATTTCTTAAATAATATGTGATTTATGATTTTGATTTATGAAAAATTGTAGTTTATCTAATTTATGCTTATGAGGTATAATTTATCTAAGGAAACTATTTTTTAAATTTCTTATTATGATTGATGTAATTTTTTTTTTGAATATGTTATCTTACTTGTGTAAATTAATTTTTAATATACAGAAAAGATGTAATTTACCAGTGAAAATGTTAATTTTATGTATGTTGTTATACTAAAGGTGTGATCCTATTTAAAAATCTAATCACATTTTTTTTCGTATCTGATATGTAATTTTTAAATTTTTAAATAAAAAGTATCTATTAGGTTGACCCGAATCAAGTCAAAAAAATCGAAAAAATATTCTTAACAAATTTTATATTAGTCATTATAAAGTATACATTAAAAAAAATTATGGCACCTGACAACTTCAAATCCTACATTCGCCTTGTTTGAATGGGAAGTAAGAAAATCTTCATTGTCTGAATAAATAAATTAGGATGCACGTAAACTTTAGCTGATATTTCATGCAATGAAATGACAAGACAAAAGATATATATATATATATATCGACGCTAGCTCTAGCTAGTCTGACCCAAAAGAACATTTGGCAGTGAATTATTTTGTTGGAAAATAGTCTTTGGCTTAGCAAGAATTTTCAAAAGAATGTTTGTAATACCCCTTAGTCACTTTACTCGTAATCTTAAGATTTTAAATTGAATGTTTAGATTGTTTCTATGGAAACAGAGCGAAATTAGGTTACGAGGAGGATGTTAGAGAATATAATTAGAGCCCGTTTGGATGAGCTTGTTTTAAGTGATTTTTAAGCCAAAAGTTAAGTTAGAAATTCTAGCTTTTGATTTTTGGCTTATTTTTTGTCATTTTAGCTTAAAAATGAGTGCTTAAAAGCATTTTTTTACTTTATCCAAACACTACAAAATGACTTAAAAACTATTTTGGCTTAAAAACACTTAAAATAAGCCAATCCAAACGGACTCTTAGAGTGTGTTTGGTACACAAGGAAATATTTTTCGGATTTGGGAATTTGGGGGAAGGAGCCGAAGATAGTAGCATAAAAAATTATTTTCCTAAAAAGTATCTTGTACTCTCTAAACAAAAAGCAGAAAATATTTTTCAAAATTTTTTTTTCACTCACCAACCCAAAAAAAAGAAGTGATAAAACCACTCATTTTTCAGAAAAACATTTTCCATAAAAAATATTTTCCTTTCCTACTAGATATATCCTTAATTCCTTTTTGATTGTGTAATCATTTTCATTAAAAATGGTTTCTCCCTAGTTGTTAGCAATTTCTTTTTTCTATTCCCTCCTTAAAAATTCTGCGTCTAACACTGCTTATAAAGAAAGAAAAGCTACTAGCATTGTGTATATATCACGGTAAAATCTCATTTTTTTACTGCCTTACGAACTTTGCACTTATAGGTCGTTTGGTAGAATATATTAAGGAAAATAATATATGTATTAGTTTCAGTATTATCAAACCCTTGTTTGGTGGTATTTTTCGGCCTATGTATAACTAATAGTACATTTTGTATTAGTTATATGTCCTATTCAATATTATTCTTATACATATATAGCAAATCATGTCATTAGCAATATCATAGTTTTTAATATATGGACAAGCATGTATAAAGTATTGCCCTTTTAAAACCTTTAATACACCAAACCAAATAATATAAAAATAATCTCAGCATTACTAATACACCCTATTCAAACTACTAGTCTTATACACCCTATTCAAGTAACTACGTATAAGCTATAGTTTTTACAATTTATATGAAAGTTTCCATAATAATATTGTATACGGGTATAACTGAGCCCGTTGTATGACTTGTCTTCTCGGTGAAACAGAGCAGGAACGTGATCGTAATGCATCGGAGTCAGAACCAAGAATCCCTCGTATTAGGTCTCGAGCAAACACCTGCCCTCGGGGATATCAAGGTCATATCCTCCAGGTCCGATTTAAGGGTTGAGACTTCATAGAACATTATCAAGCAGCCGCACACGACTAATAAAAAGTCAAGATATCCGTGCCTAACCGAATATCACGGCGTGAATTTCGCTCGAGTCGGCGAAAAATCAGTGATCGTCGAAACGAAAGATTTTTATCTTTTTTAGAATAATACTTAGGGTAAAACTCCCCTACTATACAAAGGGGAGATCTTATTATTCATAGAGATACGTTGTAACATGCATATTAAGGCAATATACTCTTATTTTCTCTGTTATTCAAAGTTCTTACTTTTGTTCATCAGTTATTCGTTGTTGTGAGCTCGATATCAAAGGGAGGCATTACATTAAGCTGTTACCGAGTCCGGAATCACTCGCCTTAATTTGTTTGACAATTTATTACATCCTTTATTTGTTTAATCTAACGTTATTTATCATTTGTATTGAATTGATCCACATATCCTTAAAATCACATATAAATTCAATTGCTATCCGTTTTTTAGGGTAAATAATTTGGCGCCCACCGTGGAGCTAAGGATAATAGTGGCAATTTGATACAAATTTTCATAACACACTCTATTTTACACTTGTTCTTTGAGCTTTTAATTCCAGGTCAAATTAAAAATGTCAAACTCTCAATCTGCCTATTTGAACATTGATGCTGAGTCCATCCACCATGACGAGAACAACAACTTGGTGCCCAGCAACACGGTGCCCCTTGTTGATCCCAACAGAGTCCCAATTGCGGATCCGGTTGATGATAAATCACACGTGGCTATCGAAGCAAACTTGCCTACTGATCCCGGAAATAGCATTCACGGGGGAGCCCGATTGTTACACACGGCGGCGAAGGTGATGGGATCAACTTGTGAGTGATCTTTGAAATGTTACAGGCTCAATAGGTAGCGATAGCCCAGTTGTAGAACCAAAGCCGCACCCCAACACATGTCAGCCTGAACCATCTCTGAAAAATGCTCGCAGAAATGAACCGACCACAGAAAGGCCGAGTGAAGCATAACCCTGGACCAACCCCGAGATAATAAAGATGCTTGAGGAACTGACAAAACGGGTAGAATCGGGAGAAAAGAAAATCGAAACCAACGACAGAAAAGTGGAGACCTATAACTCCAGGATCGATCAAATCTCAGAAGCACCACCGATACTAAAGGGCTTGGATTCCAAGAAATTTGTCAAAAAGCCTTTCCCTTCGAGCGCAGCTCCGAAGCCTATCCTAAAGAATTTTCGTATGTCTGAAATTGCAAAGTATAGTGGAACAACTAATCCAAATAAACATGTGACCTCCTACACATGCGCCATCAAGAGGAGCAACTTGGAAGATGAGGAAATCGAATTCGTTCTGCTGAAAAAATTCGGCGAGACCTTGTCAAAAGGAGCTATGATATGGTATCACAACTTACCCCTAATTCTATTGACTCGTTTGCTATGCTTGCATATACCTTTGTGAAAGCACACGTCAGGCCATCAAGGTCGAGACTAGGAAGTCAGACATTTTCAAAGTAAAGCAAAGAGATAATGAGATGCTCAGGGAATTCGTGTCGAGGTTTCAAATGGAATGAATGGATCTGCCTTCGGTTGCGGACGATTGGGCTGTTCAAGAATTCACCCAAGGATTCAACCCCCAAAGCTCATTGGCTTCGCAGCAGTTGAAAAAAACTTTTATAGAATACCCGGTGATAACTTAGGCCGACGTCCATAACATGTACCAATCAAAAATTAGGGTCGAAGACGATTACCTCGGGGACCCTTCCGGATCCTTTTATCCCGTCAGAACTAGTGACAGATCCAAAATATCCATCGATCATGAACCAAGATCGAATAGAGATCGGTATCAACCAAACAATGCAGATCAAAGGGGTAATGGATCCGAACGGAACCCTGCGAGGAGTGAAAGAAGAAGCGATCAAGGTCATAATAACCAGGTACTCATGAGCAAAAACGGTTTCGACAGACCCATCGGGTCTAAGGAGGTACCAAGGCTATCGGAGTACAACTTCAACGTTGATGCCGCCAGCAACGTATCTGCCATCGGACGTATCAAATATACTAAGTGGCCTCGACCATTGCAATCCGATCCTGCCCAAAGGGACCCCAACCTAATGTGTAAGTATCATGGTACTCACGGCCACAAAATCGAAGACCGCCGACAACTGAGAGAAGAAGTAGCTCGGTTATTCAGTAACAGACACCTCTGAGAATTTCTGAGTGATCGAGCCAAAACTCATTTCAGGAAAGGGAATCCAACAAGTAGATCGATCAAGAGGAAACTCAACACGTCATTAACATGATCAATGGTGGAGTTGATGTCCCCCAAGGGCCGATGTTAAAGCGCACTAAGGTGTCCATTACAAGGGAAAAATAGACTTAATATGTACCAGAGGGAACCGTATCTTTCAATGATGAGGACGCTGAAGGCATCGTGCAACCACATAGTGATGCACTGATCGAGGATCGTGGAACAACTGGGTCTACAAGACCAAATAGTGCATGCAATACGAGTTTTAAACGGATTAACATAGTATGCGAGACTACTAAAAGGGAGATAACCCTTCCGGTAAACACCGTCGAAACCGTTCAGAAAATAAAAATCTACGTGATTGAAGGATATATTAGATACAATGCTCTATTCAGAAGGCTATGGATTCACAACTTGAGGGCAGTACCCTCGACACTACATCAAGCAATGAAATTCCCCATACCTGGAGGGATTAAGACTATTTACGGAGAATAACCAGCCACAAAAGAAATGTTCGCTGTCGATGAAGTGACCTACATATCCGCACTCTCGACATCAAATAGTCCGAGTTTGGCCACCAAGGAAGAAACCAAATAGCAATCACCGACCCCGACCGAACTAGAAAACAAGAGACATACGAGGATGATGATTACAGAGTCCCTAGGTCGTTCATAGCCCCTGGCGATTCCGATGCCACCAAGTCAATGGTTTAGGAGCTGGCGCAAGTCAGATTGATCGAGAACTTGCCTGATCGGAAGGTATACCTGGGCACGGGGCTAACTCCCGAGCTTAGGAAAAAACTCATTGAAGTCCTTATAACTAAGATAGATTGTTTCGCTTGGTCCCACCTTGATATGACAGGAATCCCGCCAGAAATAACCACTCACAAGCTGAGCTTGGACCCGAAGTTCCACCCAGTTAAATAGAAGAGTAGGCCTTAGTCCAAAGTCAAGCATGCATGCATCAAAGACGAGGTATCCAAACTCCTTAAAATAGGTTCCATTTGGGAAGTTAAGTACCCAGATTGGTTAGCAAACGTAGTAGTAGTGCTAAAAAAGGAAATAAATTTAGAATGTGTGTAGACTACAAAGACTTGAACAAGGCATGACCTACGAAATCTTTTCCTTTGCCTAACATCAATCGCATGATCGATGCGACGTCTGACCACGAGATAATCAGCTTTCTCGATGCCTATCCGGGGTACAACTAGATCCATATTGACCGGGCGACAAAGAAAAAACTTCCTTCATCACTAAATACGACACTATTGTTATAACGTAAATCCGTTCGGACTAAAGAATGCTGGTGCCACTTACCAACACCTAGTAAACCGGACGTTCGATGAACAAATAGGAAAATCAATGGAGTTTTACATTGACGACATGTTAATTAAGTCCCTGCAAGCAGAAGACCATTTGAAATATTTGCAGTAAACGTTCAGCATACTGAAGAAATACAATAGGAAGCTGAACCCGGAGAAATGTGCATTCGGGGTCGGATCCAGGAAGTTCCTCAGATTCATGATGTCCAAATGGGGAATCGAGATCAATCCCGAAAAAATCAAAGTTGTAGAAGACATCACCGTAGAGGACAATGTCAAGGTCGTTCAAAGGTTAACCGGGTGTATAGCCGCCCTAGGTTGGTTCATATTAAGATCCTCTGATATGAGCCATCGGTTCTTCTCATCGTTAAAAAAGAAGAATAACTTTTCGTGGACCCTGGAGTGCCAGCAAGCTTTGGAAAAACTCAAATGGTACCTTTCGAGTCCACCTTTGCTTCATACTACAAAGGCAGACGAGCAATTGTACCAGTACTTAGCGGTATCCGAGATAGTAGTAAGTGGAGTCTTAGTCCGGGAAGAGGAAGGTACGCAATTTCCTAGATATTATGTTAGCAGGACTCTAGGCGAGGCCGAAACAAGGTATCCTCACCTGGAGAAATTGGCGCTCGCTTTGCTAAGCACCTCCAGGAAGTTAAAGCCATATTTTCAATGCCATCCCATATGTGTTATAACTACTTACCCATTGAGGAACATAATGCACAAACCCGAGATCTCGGGACGGTTGGCCAAATGGGAGTTACTACATTAGATCATGTCGCATTGGCCGTTGATGAACTGGGGAATGGACATTGTCGGTCCCCTGCCATGGACACCCGGTAAGGCTCAATTTATACTATTTATGTCTCACTATTTCTCTAAATGGGTTGACACTTAAGCGTTCGAGAAGTTCAGGGAAAAATAAGTCATCGACTTTATTTGGGACCACATCATATGTCGGTTCGATATACCGATCGAGATAGTATGTGATAATCGGAAGCATTTCATCGACAACAAGGTAAGCAAATTTTTCGAGGACCATAAGATCAAGAAGATATTGTCAACACCCTATCACCCTAGTAGGAACAGGCAGCCGGAGTTGACGAACAAAATAATCCTTCAAATTCTTAAAAAAAAGGTCAACTGATGCCGAAGGGAAATGGAAGGAAATCCTGCCCGAAGTCTTGTGGGCATATTGCACAACCTCAAAATTCAGTACCGGGGACACCCTATTTTCGTTGGTCTACAGCGTCGAAGCACTAATACCGATCTAGGTGGGAGAAATGATCCTCAGGTCCGGTATGCAACCGAAGAATCCAACATGATCACAAGCCTAGAACTACTGAATAAGAGATGCGAGGCTGCTCTAGTACGACTGGCCGCCCAAAAACAACTGATAGAAAGATATACAACTGAAGAGCCAACCTTCGATATTTCAACATCGGGGACTTGGTATTAAGAAAAGTAACACGGAACACCTAAAACCCGAACAAAGGGAATCTAGGACCGAACAGGGAAGGTCCGTATCGAGTCACCGGGATTACCTGTAAAGGTTCGTACAAACTCGAAGTGGAAAACGAAACACATTTAGTTGATTAGGCCTGATAGCACGTGTTGCACTCTTTTTCCCTTGAGCCGGTTTTGTCCCAAATGGTTTTTCCGCCAAGGTCTCTCACGAGGAAACAATAAATTGTGCTAACTTAGAGTCGAAGAGCGGTTTTAAATCGGGGTCAATAGTAGCACCAACTGGAATGTGACCCACTTAAAACGATACTACTACTAAGGTACGCCATCATTCGTTTTCTTTTATTTACTTTATTTTGGCTAACACTTGATGGAAAGATCAAAAAGAAAGAAAATGTAGTTGATCACGTCTGAAAGCACGCGTTGCAATCTTTTTCCCCTGCGCCGGTTTTGTCCCAAATGGTTTTTTTTGGAAAGATTTTTAATGAGGCAACAATAAATTGTCCTAACTTAGGGTCGAAGACCAGTTTTAAATCGGAGTCAATGGTTGCATCAACAGTATTCGAGTCCACTCAAAGATCGACCTCGAATGCAAGTGGCCATCACCCTCATGTCATGATTTTAGCAAGGAAGGAAACTCTATGCTCGAACACTCTAGGCTCGGTGGTTAGGATTCCTTGTAAGGGACAAACAATCAAATGAACCGTGCTCGTGTAGTTCATACCGGTTGCAATATGGGCTTTTATACAATCTTGTACGTTACGCACATAAATGAAAGAAAGTTTTTACCTTGTCAAAAAACATTTTTTTGCTTCTTTAAAGTATCGAGACTAAGGGCTATTCCTACCCGAGAACAATCGAGCCCAAGGGCCACCCCTATCCAAGCTCAAAGGGCTACCCCCACTCGGGGACTGTCGTCCTTGATAAGTTCAGACGACTCAGGTCATCAAAACTCGGAGCCATAAAACCTATTTGGCAGTGCCCAAACCTAAAAGGCTACGCCCACCCTAAAAACGGTTCGTAGACGTCCGAAGCCCGTAATCAAAACATAAGACCTTCAACAAAATTCCAAACGTGTTCAAAGGTTACCCTCGGAAAAATTATAGTTTAAAAACATTTAAATTAACATCTTGGGTAAAGCTTCCGGTCACTCCGAGCCCCCATAAGTTTCAAGCAAAACTTGCATCGAGTACAAGTCTTGTTTGGACCTCCAAAAAATGACTTATTACTACGTTTTATTTTGTGCTAAGGCATTTGAATTATTTGCAATTGTAAAAAGGATTCCAAAAGGGAAAAACATTTTATATACATTCCATAATGTCTTTACAAAGGCCAATGAAAACGGCCTCAACAAAATAAATGTACAAGGTGCAAAAACAAAGACAAAAATTCCTAAGGCACCTATGCCTGATCTTCACCAAAGTCCGCCTCATCACCAGAGCCGTCAAGGCCTT
Source organism: Nicotiana knightiana (assembly GCA_005239525.1). NCBI lineage: Eukaryota > Viridiplantae > Streptophyta > Magnoliopsida > Solanales > Solanaceae > Nicotiana > Nicotiana knightiana. The sequence continues at coordinate 43,419 of ML407751.1, read as the reverse complement.
CTTCATCTTTGGGTTTGTTGGAGCCCTCAGAGCCTTCTTCATCCTCGGGTTCAGCCAGCTTCTTGGCCTCGATCTCAAGCCTTTTCACATTCTCAATCTCGGCTGATAGGTCGAAGCCTCGGGCATGGATCTCTTCGAGGGTCTCCCTCCAAAATAGTCGCCTCACGTACTCGGCAGTAGTTTTCAGGCGAGCCTCGACTGCTTCGACATCAGCCGTATATTGGGTCACCATCTCTTCAACATCACTTCTGGTTGCTTCCGACTTGGACCTCGTTATTCCGAGCTCCTTGCCAAGGGCATCCCGTTCAACAATGGCCGAGCCTAGTTGATCTTGAAGATCCTAATTTTGTTGAGCCCGTGCATCGGCCTTCTCTTTTTCCACTCAGAGTTGAACCTCTACTGATGCCAACTGTGCTTGGGCGGTCTCCTTCTCCGAAGCGAGCCAGTCCATTTTTCCCTTCCAAACATTGGCCATGGCTTGGACCTTATTCATTTCAGCTCGGAGTTGGTCAATCCAGTCAATCTTCTGCTGACCCTGCGAGGTTTGGTCATTAGTCTCCATGGCTAAGTCTACATTTCTAACATCGAAAACCTTTACCTTTTTGACCAAGTCGTCGTACTCCTTTTGAGCCGCATCTAGCTCGGCTTGGAGATTCTTGACGACCCCTTCGTGTTGCTCGCTGAGAAGCTTATACTTGTCTCTTTTCTCGGAAAGCTCCTTGACCTCAGCCTCAAGTTGGTTAACCTCGGTCCGATACCAAAGAAAGCTTTCGTGATGGAGTATCGAGGCCTGCGAAAGGGTTAAAGGAAAAAGACATGAGAAATATCAAGAACTAAGTCAAATGTCGAAAGTTCGTAATGATGCCTTACCCGATTCAGTGCCTGCTGCGCCTTGTTGAACAGGCAGGATACATCCACCTCGTTCATTTTTGCATGGTCTTATTCAGTCACTAGGCATCGAAGGTGGCTCGCTACTCCCACAGGAGCAGAAAGAACCCGGACATCCTCCGGGACAATGATGATTATTGACCTCTTACGGCCGGGGACTGCACTCAGGGCGGGGAATTGGTTGACTAACTTTGGGCTCGAGTTTATCCCTCTTACATCTGAAGACAGATCCTTTCTCGACACTTCCAGGTCGACCATCCTGGAAAAGTCTTCCAAGACATATGAGTCTACACTGTCAAAAAAGGAACGAAGGGGATCATCCACGTCATGAGCCCCTTCGTTAGATTTTTCCTTCCTTTCTTGGGCTTCTTCGAGCATAGAATCAGTGTAAGAGGGCGTCCCCGAGATCTCAATTGTAATGGGAACTTCCTTCGGTGCAGAACCTGCATCTTGGGAACTTTCACCCTCGGGGATCCGTATCGGCTTTCTAAGTTCGGGGGAAGGGGGGAGGGTCGGTCTCGCGAGTCTCCCCTTCGGATGCCTCCCAATCCCCGGGATAGGTGGTTGTCCTGTGAGTTACAAAGACAGATTTCTCCTCCGGCTCATCCCCAAACCGAAGAAGGGAGTCAGAGGCAGGCACACGGGAGATGGAACCCCTACTAGGCTTACGAGACACTCATTTCTTCGGTTTCTTTGCCTCAAATCTCGGGGAGCCCGAGTACTTTCTTTTTCTTTTCTTCTTTCCCTCCGTGGAGGCAACAAAGGGATCAATCGGCAGGGGCACATATTCGTCCCCTTCTGAAGGCCTAAGTTTGGCGGTCTTAGGCAAACCTACAATGATAAAGAGAGGGATTAGTGTAATATAAAACATAGACGTAATGTTGGATATTCGGAAAAAGACCTTGCCATGAGAATGAGCTTCTCATCGGCCCTTTGAGACTCCGCTCCACGTGTGCTCGAAGTAAGACATCTGAGTATTTATGCCCTCGATCCATTCCTTCAACCAAGGGATGGCATTCGGAACCCCAACACCAGCTGCACAACCACAAACATAAATAAGAAGATCGAAATAAAATAAGAAGAAATTTTAATGAAGGAGTTGCACTTACAAGATGCATTCTATTCCTGAGGGATTGACATGTATTCTAGTGGGATCAAATCATCGGTCTTCACTCAGACGAAGAGTCCCTGCCATCCATGGTCTCGGTCTTCGTCATATTGGAGAAGAGGGCAATGTTGGCCCGACGTGTAAGCTTGATCAGTCCCCCTCGAAACATCAGGGGACTGAATAATTAGAGCAGGCGGTCGATCGTGAACCGATGAGATTCGGTCTTGTTCACGAAGTAATGAAAGAAAGTCACGATCATCCACAGTGATGGATGGATCTGCCTGAGGCACAATTCGTACCTCTTGAAAAATTCTAGGACGATCGGGTCCACCGGGCTCAATGTGAAGGGATAAGTATAAACACTTAAGTACCCCTTCACATGGGTAGTAACGGCGTCCTCGGGCCCGGGGAATACCACATCCTTGCCTTCCCGACCGCAGTCCTTACGAACTATTGGAAGAACCGCTCGATCACCGAACATATATATCTCGAGACCCCTTTGCCCCAATCCTGTTTGCGAGAAGGATTCTCGACCTTGAAGGCGTCTGCAATTGAGCGGTCCCCGGGGATAAACGCCAACAATGGAGGCTCGGGGGCCAGTTCATTAACATTCGCAATAGGAGAAGCAGCTTTGAGGACCATCACCTCGGGGATGACTGCTTCAGTACCAATGTGAGACTGAGAAGATGAAGAGCTAACTCGTTGAGGAACAATTTTCGATATTTTTGCCATTGTCATTTGAGAGAAAGTTTGAAAATTTGATGAATAAACATGAAGCTTTGGAGAAATGGGTTTTGAAGACGAAGAACATGGTATGAAGATTTGAAGAAGTTTTTGGTAGAAATCTGGAGATTGCTATGAAGATTGAATAAAATGGATGAAGATTTAAAGATTTGATGAAGATTTTGATAATGGTTAATGGCTCGAAGATAGCGGTTTGATCGGAAAGAAGAAAAAGGACAAAGGAAGGGGGCTTTATAGGGAAACAGCCGACGCTTCGCATTCAGAAGCAACCTGCCGGTGAACGACACATGTCCGAAGTCAGAACAACGTGATTGATGGGACGTTCGGCTGGGAGCCGAAACGTACGAAGGAATGAACCAAAGTCATCTATCGTTTCCCATCATTTCGGCACGCCTACTCTCTAAGAAACGAGGGGACTATCTGTATATGGGTAGAACCGAGCCCGAATATGACTCGTTTTCCCAGTGAAGCAGAGAAGGAACGTGACCGTAATGCATCAGAGCCAGAACGAAGAACTCCTCGTATTAGGGCTCGAGCAAACACCTACCCTCGGGGATATCAACGCCATATCCTCGTGGTCCGATTTAAGGGTTGAGACTTCGGAGAACGTTATCAAGCAACTGCACACGACTAACAAAAGGCCGAGATATTCGTGCCTAACCGGATATCACGGCGTGAATTTCGGCTCGTATCGGCGAAAAATCAGTGATCGTTGAAACGGAAGATTTTTACCTTTTTTAGAATTGTACTTAGGATAAAACTCCCCTACTATATAAAGGGGAGAGCTTATTATTCATAGAGACACATTGTAACTCGCATATCAAGGAAATATACTCTTATTTCTCTATTATTCAAAGTTCTTCATTGTTGTAAGCTCGGGATCGAAGACAGGCATTACATTAAGCTGTTACCGAGTTCGGAATCACTCCCCTTAATTGGTTTGACAATTTATTACTTCTTTTATCTGTTTAATCTAATATTATTTATTATTTGTATTGAATTGATTCGCATATTCTTAAAACCATATATAAATTCAATTGTTATTCGTTTATCAGAGTAAACAAATATTCAAATGAGCTAGATCAAGGGATGCATGAGACAGTTTTAAGACGAGTTCCTTCATTTATTTTCCAACCAAAGTTAGGTTCACATATTTTAGGGGAGTTGGTTTTGCAGTATCAAAGCTGTGCTGGACTTACTTTTGAATAAGCGAAGGTGCAGGTAGCTCTCCACGAAAGTTAATACGAATGATGAACCTACGTCCACCAAACAGGTTTCACACATTAAACGATATTTATATTGACTAATCTAAAACAAAGAACTTAGCAGGCGTCTGGACATAAGAATTGTAACATCGAAAAATAGTGATTTTTTTTTTTCAGAGTGAAAAAGTATTTGAAAATTAGAGTTGTGTTTGGACATGAATATAATTGTGAGCTGTTTTTAAATATTTGTGAGTGATTTGAAGAAAAACTTTTGAAAAATAGCTTCTTGGAGTTTTTCAAGTTTTCGAAAAATTTCAAAATTCGTTTTCAAGTGAAAATTAAAAATTTTATGGCCAAGCACTGATTTCGAAAAAATGTGAAAAATTATCAGAAAAAAAAGTAAAAAAAACACATATATTGCTCTTCTCAAGTCATATAGGGAGGTTAATCAATATTAATGCATGGTTAGCTACTTCTGTTATTGGCAGAGGCAGAACCAAAATTTGAAAGTTATGAATATTAATTTTATCATTGAACCCTAGCTCGTTATAGTTATTGGATTCACAATTAAATATTTTTACATATTTAATAAACTTTTTAATACAAATATAAGGTTTAAGCAAAAGTTACTGAATTCGTCGGAACCTATAGCTACTACACTACCTCCGCCCCTGGTTATTGGTGGATGCCATTAATGAAAGCCACTGTCTATTTCAAAATCTATGCTCGGGATATTCAACAGGTTTAGTTAATCACTTATTGGTTGAAAGAAGCATTAGCATGTGGTAGTTCACTACTTAATTCATGAATAGTCACTTAACTTTCATTCTATTGTAATGAACTTATTAAATTATTTTGTGTAATGAAAAAATTACTCAATTTTACTTAAATATCACGAAAGACACTAAATTATATAAAAGAGTTACTCAATTTTACTTAAGATCATAAAAGGTGATTAGAAGGGAATAAAAGAGACATTTTATGTGATACTTAGACAATTGAATGACTTTTTAGTTAAAAAAAAAAATTGTTTAAGCAACTTTGTGTACTTACGTACAGTTGGGTGCTTTTTTTGTTATAAATCAAAAATAGTTTGGCAAAGTTGATTGACATTTTGTTAAAAGAAATAGTTTAGTTGGTGCACTAAAACAAAAATTAATTGATCATATGTGAATTTATCCTGATGTGTTTTTAATGTGAATATAGTGGGAGAACTTTGGTATATTGCATAACTATATCTAATAATTTCAAATGCAAATATTCGTGTCCTAAAAGATAAAAGCGAAAAGATTTAAAGATATTTCACGGAAAAATTTGTCAATTCCATGGAGTCAAAAAAGACAGATAAAAAAGCGATGATGTTATAAAATAAAAACTATAAAGTTAATAAACTGAAGATAAGTATAGAGAGAAACTGATACATTATTCAACTTTCAAACTGATGTACATAATGAACTGAAATCTCTTATATTTATAGAAGAAAGGAAGCTGCTACTGCAAGCTGCTACTACAAGCTATTGTGTAAGTTGCTTGGAAGCTGCTACTGCAAGCTGTTGTGTAAGCTGCTTGTAAACTGCTACTGCACCAGATATAGATAATCTTCTACTGGGGATAATATTTATCCATAACAGAGTACCAAAATGATAAGCTTCTTCAGGAGGCTTATTTCCAATAGAGTACTGTCACGACCTCAAAACCATCCTAGCCGTGATGGCGCATATCGTGATACTAGGCTAGCCAATTCACTACGTATAGCATAAAGGAACTTTTCATTTAATTCATTACTAATTCGATATTTCATAAAATTTCCGTATAAGCATTTCAAAAACAACAAGGATATACTAAACATTAAATACATCGCAAAATCTCGGAGTCACTAGTCATGAGCAACTAAGAGAAAATACAAATCTGATACTGTATCCTTAATACAAGATAAGTCTGAGAATGAAAAAACTAAAGAAATAGAAAGGAGAAGGCAAGGTTGCGAATGCCATGCAACTACCTCGCAAATCTCCGATATGCTCCAATAAGGGAAAGATCAGCTCTCAATCTGCCCTGGCACCTGAATCTGTACACATGGTGCAGAGTGTAACGTGAGTACGCCAACTCAGTAAATAACAATTGTAATAAAAGACTGAGTGTCGTGACGATCATTTAAAAATCATATAAATCTCATAACATAAAAACCTCGGTGGAAATGACAAGATCAAATCAGTAATTTAATTCCGAACATCTCGTAAAAGTTCCAGTTTCAATGAAAGTTGTTTAAAATATTTGTTCAACATTTTTAGTAGAGGCTCAGTATAAAAGAAGAGTGAAAACAATAACTTCATAAAACAAGCCCCTCGGGCGAAGCATCACTCATATACAGCCCCTCGGACAAGCCTCTCAGTCACTCGTGACTCAACTATCACCGATCAACACTCACACTCAGCACCCACGCTCAATAGGTACCTTATAATAATCGCTCCGGCGTGCAGCCTGATCCGTAAATATATAGTCGACTGCGCTCACCGGGGGTGTGCAGACTCCGGAGGGGCTCCTACAGCCCAAACGCTATATCGCTGCGGCGTGCATCCCGATCCATATTTGTATATATAACGTTGCATTTATATATATATATATATATATATATATATATATATATATAAA
>ML407751.1:0-35866 GCA_005239525.1 Nicotiana knightiana | reverse complement strand
TATATATATATATATATATATATATATATATATATATATAAAACGTTGCGGCGTGCATCCCGACCCATAAATATCCTCACAATCCGGCTCTCGGCCTCGCTCAGTCATCAACCTCACAAGCCACTCGGGCATTTCATTACAAAACTCAAGGGACTCAGCCCAAAATATCTTTCACATATTTAAAAATAGAGTAATGAACAAGATTTAACAGTAAACATGTATAAACCATGACTGAGAAAATATTTTCTATCAAAAACAGTGTGAGGACAATAGAAAAATACCCATGAGGGTCCAAACAGTATGGCACAAGGCCCCAAACATGGCATTCATCCCAAGTTAACATGATCATTTCTAAAACACAAGGAAATTATAACATTTATCAAATACGCAACTCTACAATTGGTTCGGGATGGACTAAGTCACAATCTCTATCGGTGCACGTCCGTCACCTAGCATGTGTGTCACCTCATTTATGAAAATAGTACGAAATTCCGGGGTTTCATACCCTCAGGTCTAGATTTACAATCGTTACTTACCTCAAACCGGATAAAAATCTACTCTGCGATGCCCTTGCTGCTCGACTCGGCCTCAAATCGCCCCGAATCTATTCAAATCAGATTCATAACATCAATATATGCTAAAGGGAACAAAACTCATGCGAAAATAATCAAATTACATCAAGAATTCCGAAATTGGCCAAACCTGACCCACGACCCCACGTTTCGAAATCCGATAAAAATTACGAAACCAGAATCCTTATCCTCTCACGAGTCCATGCATACCAAATTCATCAAAATCTAACTTCGTTTGACCCCTCAATCACCAAGTTCTTCGTCTCAAGTTCCAAGCCCTAATTTCTCAATTTTTCACCCTTAAGCCTCACAATTTCATGCTTAATCAGTCAAAATCTACCATGAAATCAAGTTTTAGGTTCAAAAACATTACCTCAAAGTGATTCCCCTTGAATCCCTCTTCAAAATCCCTCAAAAAGCTCCAAGCCCGAACACAAATGGTGGAAAAATAACCTAATTTCGTGAAGGCTTGATTTTATATGTTCTGCCCAGCTAATCCGCATTTGCGGTCACTTCCACCGCACCTGCGCAACCGCTTATGCGGTCCAATCAACCGCTTCTGCTGTTTTCAGTTAAACACTCAGGACCACATCTGCACCCCAGGCACCGCACTTGCGGTCCCGCAGAAGCACCCTCCTCACCCCATCTGCGGTTCTTCTCCACATGGCCAAATTTTGCATATGCGACTCCCCTACCGCATCTGCGACCTCGCACCAGCGATCCCCTATCCGCAGATGCTGAAACATCAGGAACTTTGCACCAACAACCATTCTGCTGCATTTTCCAAGTCTCGGGGCCTCAACCAAAAACACCAATACGTCACATATCATCACACGAACTTAGTCGAATCCTCGGAACACTTAAAACAACGTCAATGCACCAAATTTCCCTTGAATTCAAGCCTAAGGATTTATAAATTTCCGAAATTCGCTAACGATGCCGAAACCAACCAAACCACGTCCGAAAGACCTAAAATTTTGCACACACATCACAAACGACACTACGAACCTATTCTAACTTCCGTAATTCCATTCCGACCCCGATAGCTTATTTTTCCACTGCCGACTGGAAATTGCCAAAAATCCAATTTCGCCAACTCAAGTCTAACTCCACTATGGACCTCCAAATAACATTTCGAACATGCTCCTAAGTCCCAAATTACCTAACGAAGCTATCCGAACCATAAAACCAAATTCCGAGATCATTTACCTATAAGTCAACTTCCGGTTGACTTTTCCAACTACATAACCAACTTAAGAGACTAAGTATCTCATTTCTCTCCACAATCACTTCAAACCCGAGCCAACCAATCCAACACAACATAAAAGAGCTGAACCACACATAATGAATTAGAAACGGGGCTAAAACTCTCGGAATGACCGACCGGGTCGTTACAAGTACTAAATAGATTAACATATTTACGGAGGAATCCCATATGGATAAGCTTCTTCAAGAAGCTTATTTATAACTGAGTAATAAATGAACATCCATAATATAATATATATTTATAATACTCCTCCTTGGATGTTCATTAAAAGATAATGTGCCTTATTAAAACCTTACTAGGAAAAACCCCGTGGAAAAAAAACCTAGTGAAGGAAAAAGAGTACACATATTTAGTAATACGCATTGCGAGGTGCCTCATTAAAAACCTTATAAGGAAAATCCTATGCGAAAAAATCTTAATAAGGAAAAAATAGTGCATCACGTATTTTACTCCCCCTGATGAAAATATTTTTTCAAATATTTGAGTATCCGCATCCCAATCTTGTATACCATATTCTCAAAGTTGAAGTTAGCAAAGATTTAGTGAATAAATCTGTCGGATTGTCACCTGAAAGGATTTGTTGCACATCAATTTCACCATTTTTCTGAAGATCATGTGTGTAGAATAATTTTGGTGAAATGTGCTTCGTTCTATCTACTTTTATAAATCCTCCCTTCAATTGGCCTATTGTCACGACCCGATTTCGGAGTCGTGATGGCGCCTGTCGTGGAACCAGGCAAGGCGCCTCTTTTTTTCTAAGCTAAATTCAATTTCCAGTAAAAATACGATTTTTAAACGAAATTATTGATAATACTAAGAGTCTGAAGTTCAAAAATAATATTTGAAACAAAAATTTAATTTCCAACTGCGGATCCGGTGTCACTCAGTCATTAGCTGCTATATAAAAAAAATAATGAATGAAGAAATAGACAACGTAGTCTCAAAATAAGTGCAACAGGTGGAATAAGGAAGAGAAGACGAGATCGTGATCGCCAGCTGCTACCTCGACAACTCCAATGAAAACTCTGACAGCTGCTCAATATCCACTATCGGGTCTCGATGTACCTGGATCTTCACACAAGGTGCAGGGGGTAGCGTGAGTACACCAACTCAGAAGTAACGAACCCAAACTTTGGGCTGAGAGGTAGTGAATTTACAATAAACAGTATACAGAAATTAGATATGCTAATATTTTATCAGAATGAGTAAATATGCCAAGCATGCCAGTATACTCTACATGCCATCATAAAAATATATGTATGAAACCAGTGTGGATATGCACATAGTGCTCACAACCCTCACACAACAGTCCATTCAGTACCATATATAGCTCTCAGGCCCAGGGAAAAGTCCATCCTGGAATGTACATAATCATTGGTGACCGTAGTCACTCTGCACTGAGGAAAAAGGCCAATCCAGCCCCACGGAGAAAGTACTCTCCGGAATACAACACTCGGGAAAAATCCGTGTACAGGGACGATCCATCCCTCACATAACATCCACTTCAGACACGATCCATGACTAGGGAAAATTCATCCCTCAATATCAATGCGCTCACCATGGGTGTAAAGACTCCGGAGGGGCCCTAGTGGCCCAAGCGCTACATCAAGCCAACGAAGGAATGATTTAAGTATCACTGCGGTGTGCAGTCCGATCTCATAACTGTCTCAATAACAGGCTCTCGGCCTCACTTAGTCATTAGTCTTCAGTCTCACTCATATGGATCACAGATGCATCCATCAACCCGAAACAATGATAAGTATGCATATAATTAACAATACTGAGACTGAGATATGAAATGATATGCTATAACAGGACTGAGTATATGAAATAAAATAATCACAGACAGTAATATACGACCACTCGGGTCTCAGCATTTTCGGCGTGAAGCCTAGCATTTATACTTAACATGATTTCTAACATGTTTACAATTACCACATTAATAGAAGCACATATATCATTAGGGAATAATCTCTAAGCGGTGCCATGGGATAATCCAGGACACAATTACCCGGTGCACGCCCGCACGCCCGTCACTTGGCATGTGCGTCACCTCAATTATAGTCATAAATCATATAGCTCGGGGTTTCGAACCCTCAGAACCAAGTTTGGAAACGTTACTTACCTCAAAACCGGCTAAAATACTATTCCGCAGTGCCTTTGCCTCTAAATTCGGCCTCCAAGTGCTCAAAATCTACCAAAAATCAGATGTATATCATTATAATATGCCAAGGAACGAACCCTAATCGAAATTTATCTAAAATACTCGAAAATCCCAAAATTGGTCAAACCCGACCACCGGGCCCACGTCTCGGAATCCGATAAAATTTACAAAACTGGAATCCTTATCCTCCCACAAGTCTACCCATATCAAATTTACCAAAATCTGACCTCAAATACCCATTCAAATCATCAAAAGCATTTCCCAAATTTTCCTACCATTTTCCCCAATTTTCACTTTGATTCCTCAAATTATATGATAAAAATCAAGACTAATTCATGAAATTAGGCCAAAAATTATTGAAGAACACTTACCACAAGAATCTCACTGAAAATCCCTTCAAATTTCACCTTCTCGCGAGTTCTCTAATGGGTTTTTGAAAATATGGACTAAACCCTCATTTTTGAACTTAAAAGAATCTGCCCAGGCCAATTTTCTTCATCGCGATCGCGAACTTCTAGTCGCGATCGCAGAGAGTAACTAACACGCCCCCAGAATTCCTTCTACGCGAACGCGAAGTCACCCACGCGATCGCAGTGACTAAGCTGCCCAAACTCTGCGATCGCGAACACACTCATGCGATCACAGAGAGTAAAATCCTGCCTGCCTCAACTTGTGCTACGCGATCGCAATTGCTCTCACGCGATCGCAGAGAAGAAATACCTGCTGCATAAAAACCAGAAAACCAGTAACTCCTAAGGCCCAAAAATGACCGTTTGAGCACCCGAAACACACCCAGGCCCTCGGGACCTCAACCAAACATACCAACCCACCCCATAACATCATCCAAACTTAGTCGAACTCTCGAAACACCAAAAACAACGCAAAAACACCAAAATCACATCAAATTCAAGACTATGAACTTTGAAATTTCTAAATTCCACCAAGGATGCCGAAGCCATCCAAAACACCTCCGATTGACCTGAAATTTTGCACACATATCCAAAATGACGTTACGAACCTGCTCCAATTTCTGGAATTCTATTCCGACCCTGATAGCCTATTTTCCAATGCCGACCGAAAATCGCCAAAAACTAACTTGTGCCAATTCAAGCCTAATTCTACACCGGACAACAAAAATTCATTCCGAACACACTCTTAAGTCCCAAATCACCTAACGAAGTTATCCGAGCTATAAAATTCACATTCCGAGGTTGTTTACTCAATAGTCAACTTTTGGTTGACTTTTCAAACTATAAGGCCAACTTAAGAGACTAAGTGTAATCATTTCTCACCATGACCACTCTAAACCCGAGTCAACCAACCCAACGCCACACAAAAGAGATGAACCACATAAGCAATGAAGCAGAAATGGGGGAATTGGGCTAGACTCTCAGAACGACTGGCCGGGTCGTTACATTCTCCCCCTCTTAAACAAACGTTCGTCCTCGAACGTGCCAAGAGTTGTTCCAAAAGCCATCAAACCGCCGAATAACCCTAACATGCACATACCCGGGGGTGACCCCATGTCACCCTATCCTGCATCGATCTAATAATACAACACATTCGAATGCCACTATATCCAACCTAATCCCTATGCCTTAGAACTTAAATTCCACGTCAGAACTCATCTACAAGATTAGAATCACGCCTCCACACACCGTATATACCTGAACCAGATCACACGAATCTGAAACAACACAACTCATACGTCCAAACTCTGTGATACCCATCTACTTTACCTTACTCAACTCCTCTAGAAGGCCACAACAGAACCGCACCATGTGTGCCTAAAATCAATGAATCGCCGCTTCCCGAAGCAGGGACGGGTGATGTGTGGCTAGAATTCGTGATTTTAAGCATTATATACCTCGCATTTTATGTGCTTTAATGATAAAATACACGTCGTATGTGCTTAATATGGTTTATTTTATGTGTAGGTGAATTGGAAATGGAAACGGGGCTAAACGGATGCAAATACGTCGAAGAATACGCGAGAGGGGACACCCGGGGGATCGCCAGGCGCCAAGCCAAACAGCCTGGGGCAGCCTGGCGTTACCCAGGCGTTAGACCCATAACGCNTTTAGATTAATTCTAGTAAATGTTTGTTTGAGTCAGTTTAGTTGATAGTTAAATCACAAGTCCCTGTGGGTACGATATCTGGACTTCAATTCCTATATTACTTGTCGACCACGTACACTTGCGTGTGCACTGGGAAATCAACCAACAACGGGTAACCCCTAGATCATCCCGGAGAATAGATAAACCCAATAGCCATTAACTGACAACCTCACAATATCTGTAGGGAGTCAAACAATCCGATTTGGTGCAAAACACCTACATCAAGTCATACCTAAAAGTATCATCATCTATCTGATCAAATTACGTCGAAACCAACCATACTCAGAAATGGCACATCCATCCGGGTCTCAAGACCCCCAATAGGTACCACACACAACCGACACACGCGGTCCGTAACAACAACATCACACACAAGGGCGAGCACATGAACAGATATAATAAAAGATTCACGGGGCGTATCCAGAGAATGGGCTAAAATATGATGAACATGTGAATACGAAAAATCTAAATCAAATAAAAACTGAAGCTTCTCGTGACATACTGAGACAATACCTGGGATCACGGCATCAGAAGCCATCTCATCCGGTCTGGCTGAAAAGGCATAAAATCGGGCCTGAGCACCACCGGATCGACTTCCCCCTATAGGGCAACCCCTGCCTATCTGACCCCCACCTCTAGATGTCTGGGCGGGCGGTGCAACTACTGAGTCTGAAACCGCGGGCTGACTCCTCTGCTGATAATTACCTGTCGTAAAACGAGGACAAAACCTCTTAATATGGCCCACATCTTCACACTCAAAGCAACCTCTCTCGGAGAATGGCACTGGGGACTGAAGGGAACCCCTAGCACCAGGATAACCACTGGAAGAACCAAGCATAGATGAACTCTGAACCGATGGTGTCCAAGATGAACTCTGAGCTGGCAGGGCACTGAAAGATGGGTGCACCTGATGCGAACTTTGAGGATCATGACCAATTGATCCACCACGATAACCTAAGCGACCTGGCTGAGCCTGCCTGAATGGATGGCCTCTGCCGGGCTGAGGCTGCCCCTTGAAGGAAACCCACCAAAACTCCCAGATCCTCGAGACCTCTTGGCCTCTCTCTCAATCCGCTCCTGGCGGTGAACCGACTCAATCTCTCTGGCAATGTCAACCACCTCCTCAAAAGAAGCGCCAAATACCCTCTCCCTGGTCAGAAAAATTCGAAGCTGATAAGTGAGGCCATCAACAAACCTCCTGATCCTCTCCCTCCGTGGGAACTTGCCAAATAGCATGACGGGAAAACTCGGAGAACCTTATCTCATACTGCATCACGATCATGTCCTCCTGCGCAACTGCTCGTACTGCCTGCGTAGCTCCTCCCTGCGGGACTGCGGTATATACTTCTCCAGGAAGAGAATGGAGAATCGACGCCAGGTAAGGGGTGCTGCATCAGCAGGTCTACGCCTCTCATAGGCCTCCCACCAAGCGAGTTCAGCGCATGCGAACTGGAAGGTAATAAATAAGACCCCACTATCCTCCAGTATCCCTGCTGTGCGAAGGATCCTCTGGAACTTGTCCAAAAATCCCTAGGCGTCCTCGCCCTCAGTACCACTAAAAATCGGAGGCTGGAGTATACTAAACCTCTCTAACCTGCGCTGCTCGTCATCTGCCAAAGCTGGGGCCACAAAATCCCGGGTTGGGGCAACCGGCTGGACTGGAGCTGTCCCCGGTGTTTGAAGCCCCTGAGTAACCTGCTCAGGTGTCCGGGCAGCTGGATTCTGAGTGCCTCCCGCGGCTTGAGAAGTAGCAGCAGTAGTAGACTTGGCGATGGCCTGTTCCAGGCTGGTGCACACCGTCAAAATCTGGGCTAGGGTCTCTTGAAGACCCGGAATCACAATGGGCACTGGTGGTGCCTGAGCCTCTCGCACTGGGATCTCAACTGCGGGGACCTGATCCAGAGCAGTGGGAGGGTCCACAGGTATTGCACGGGCTACACCCCTCCCTCTGCCACGGCCTCGACCACGGCCTCGACCTCCAGCTGGCCCTGCTGTAGTCTGATCACCACGATCGGTAGCACGAGTCCTCACCATCTGTGAGAGAATGAAAACTACAGAAGTTTAGTTCCAGAAATCAACGGAGTGGCATGAAAAAATTCAATAATGTGGGATTTTTCCTAAGGGTTCTGTAGCCTCTCGAAGATAAGTACAGACGTCTCCGTACCAATCCGCAAGACTCTGCTAAACCTGCTCATGACTGGTGAGACCTATTTAACCTAGAGCTCTGATACCATCTTGTCACGACCCGATTTCGGAGTGGTGATGGCGCCTGTCATGGAACCAGGCAAGCCGCCCCTTTTTTTCTAAGCTATATTCAGTTTCCAGTAAAAATACGATTTTTAAATGAAATTATTGATAATACTAAGAGTCTGAAGTTTAAAAATAATATTTGAAACAAAAATTTAATTTCCAACTCCGGATCCGGTGTCACTCAGTCATGAGATGCTATATAAAAAAAATAAAGAACGATGAAATAGACAACGTAGTCTCAAAATAAGTGCAACATATGGAATAAGAAAGAGAAGACGAGGTCGCGATCGCCTGCACCTACCTCGACAACTCCAATGAAAACTCTAACAGCTGCTCAATATCCACTACCGGGTCCCGATGTACCTGGATCTGCACACAAGGTGCAGGGGGTAACGTGATTACACCAACTCAGAAGTAACGAATCCAAACTATGGGCTGAGAGGTAGTGACAGACAAAACCTCAGAATTTACAATAAACAGTATACATAAATTAGACATGCTAAAAGTTTATCAGAATGAGTAAATATGCCAAGTATGCCAGTATACTCTGCATGCCATCATAAAAATATATGTATGAAACCAGTGTGGATATGCACATAGTGCTCACAACCCTCACACAACAGTCCACTCAGTACCGTATATAGCTCTCATGCCCAGGGAAAATTCCGTCCCAGTATGTACATAATCATTTGTGACCGTAGTCACTCCGTACTGAGGAAAAAGGCCAATCCATCCCCATGGAGAAAGTCCATCTTCAGAATACAACACTCGGACAAAATCTGTGTCCAGGGCGATCCATCCCTCACATAACATCCACTTCGGACACGATCCATGCCCAGGGAAAATCCATCCCTCAACATCAATGCGCTCACTGAGAGTGTAAAGACTCCAGAGGGGCCCTAATGCCTCAAGCGCTATATCAAGCCAACAAAGGCATGATTTAAGTATCGTTACGGTGTGCAGTCCGATCTCATAATTGTCTCACTAACAGGCTCTCGGCCTCACTCAGTCATTACTCTTCAGTCTCACTCACATGGATCACAGATGCATCCATCAACCCGAAACAATGATAAGTATGCATATAATTAACAATACTGAGACTGAGATATGAAGTGATATGATATAACAGGATTGTGTATATGAAATCAAATAATCACAAAATGAGACAGTAATATACGATCACTCGGGTCTCAGCATTTTCGGCTTGAAGCCTAGCATTTATACTTACATGATTTCTAACATGTTCACAATTACCACATTAATAGAAGCACAAAATAACATCAGGGAATAATCACTAAGCGGTGCCATGGGATAAGCCAGGCCACAACTACTCGGTGCACGCCCGTCACTTGGCATGTGCGTCACCTCAATTATAGTCATAAAGCATATAGCTCGGGGTTTCGAACCCTCAGAACCAAGTTTGGAAACGTTACTTACCTCAAAACCGGCTAAAATACTATTCCGCAGTGCCTTTGCCTCTAAATTCGGCCTCCGAGTTCTCAAAATCTACCAAAAATCAGATGTATATCATTATAATATGCCAAGGAACGAACCCTAATAGAAATTTATCAGAAATACTCGAAAATCCCGAAATTGGTCAAACCCGACCACCGGGCCCACGTCTCGGAATCCGATAAAATTTATAAAACTGGAATCCTTATCCTCCCATGAGTCTACCCATATCAAATTTACCAAAATCTGACCTCCATTCAAATCATCAAAAGAATTTCCCAAATTTTCCTACCATTTTCCCCCAATTTCCACTTTTATTCCTCAAATTACATGATAAAAATCAAGACTAATTTATTCAATTAGGCCAAAAGTGATTGAAGAACACTTACCACAAGAATCCCACTGAAAATCCCTTCAAATTCCACCTTCTCCCGAGTTCTCTAATGGGTTTTTGAAAATATGGACTAAACCCTCGTTTTTGAACTTAAAAGAATCTGCCCAGGCCAATTTTCTTCATTGCGATCGCGGACTTCTAGTCGCGATCACAGAGAGTAACTAACACGCCCCCAGAATTCCTTCTACGCGAACGCGAAGTCACCCACGCGATCGCAGTGACTAAGCTGTCCAAACTCTGAGATCGCGAACACACTCATGCGATAACAGAGAGTAAAATTCTGCCTGCCTCAACTTGTGCTACACGATCGCGATTTCTCTCACGCGATCGCAAAGAAGAAATACCTACTGCATAAAAACCAGAAAACCAGCAACTCCTAAGGCCCAAAAATGACCGTTTGAGCACCCGAAACACACCCGAGGCCCTCGGGACCTCAACCAAACATACCACCCCACCTCATAACATCATCCAAACTTAGTCGAGCTCTCGAAACACCAAAAACAACGCAAAGACACCAAAATCACATCAAATTCAAGACTATGAACTTTGAAATTTCTAAATTCCACCAAGGATGCCGAAGCCATCCAAAACACCTCCGATTGACCTGAAAGTTTGCACACATATACAAAATGGTACTACGACCCTACTCCAATTTTCGGAATTCCATTTCGACCCTGATAACCTTTTTTCCACTGCCGACCGGAAATCGCCAAAAACTAACTTGTGCCAATTCAAGCCTAATTCTACACCGGACATCAAAACTTCATTCCGAACACACTCTTAAGTCCCAAATCACCTAACGAAGCTATCCGAGCTATAAAATCCACATTCCGAGGTCATTTACCCAATAGTCAACTTTCAGTTGACTTTTCTAACTATAAGTCAACTTAAGAGACTAAGTGTATCATTTCTCACCATGACCACTCTGAACCCGAGTCAACCAACCTAAATCCACACAAAAGAGATGAACCACACAAGAAATGAAGCAGAAATGGGGAAAACGGGCTAGACTCTCGGAATGACTGGCCGGGTCATTACACCTATGCATGCAACATTATCTTCATATAAAATTGTGGATCTTTTATCGCATTCCAAACCACATTTTTCTCGAATGAAATGAATCACTCATATCAACCATACGTATTCCCTACTTGCTTCATGAATAACTATTATCTCAGCATGATTTGAAGAAGTAGCAACAATAGATTGCTTTGTGGAGCGCTATGATATGATAGTACCTCCACATGTAAAAGCGTACCCGGTTTGAGATCGAGCTTTATGGGGATCAGATAAATAACCTGCATCTGCATAACCAACAAAATCTGCACTACCTTTGTTAGCATAAAACAAACCCATATCAAGAGTTCCCCTTAAATAGCGTAATATATGCTTAATCCCATTCCAATGTCTCCGTGTAGGAGAATAGCTATTTCTTTCTACTAAATTAAGAAAAAAATGCTATGTTAGGACTTGTAGCTCTAGAAAGATACATAAGTGCATCAATTGCACTAAGATAGGGTGTTTCAGGACCTAGGAGTTCCTCATCCTCTTCTGAAGATCGGAACGGGTCCTTATTCACTTCAAGTGATCGCACAATCATCGGTGTACTCAATGGGTGCGTTTTTTCCTAGTAAAAAGCGTTTTAAAGACCCTTTCTGTATAGGCAGATTGATGGATAATGATCCCATCTGCTAAATACTCAATTTGCAGACCAAGACAAAGTTTTATTTTTCCAAGATCTCATATTCTTTCTTAAGATATTCAATTGCCTTTTGGAGCTCTTCTGGAGTTCCAACAATACTTATGTCATCAACATAGACAATAAGTATAACAAAATCTGATGACATTTTCATTATAAAAATACATGGGCAAATAACATCACTTACGTAATCTTCTTTTAGTAAATATTCACTGAGGCGATTGTACCACATGTGCCCAGATTCCTTTAAAGCGTACAAAGACTTTTATAATCTGATCGAGTACATTTCTCAAGACTTTGACCTATATGCTTCATACATTTTAAATCCTTCAGGGATCTTCATATATATTTAATCAAATGAGTCATATAGGTTCTGACCTGCATTTAAATGGAATGACATCTTCAGGTGTCTAGACTACAGGTCCGTTCCTCACAATTCTGTACAATATTGTACACTATATTGTATCAAATATATCGTCGACGATCATTTCATATTGGTTCTCAAGCGACATAACTTGTTGAGATCTCATCACTTTATTTATTCTTAGGTACCTGAACTTCTTCTGGAGTTTCATGAAATGTTATGTCATGGGCTCTTCTAGAGATTATTTTCTCCTTATTATGATCATTTGCTCCTATCCTTTTCAAGGATTTTTACCTTTAGAACCGATCGGTCTACTACGCTTCATGCGTGCAGTAAATTCAACCCTTCAGGGACTTTAATTTTAATAGGAGCATTTGCAGCTGAAATATGATATTTAATTTTGGATCAGCAAATGCTTCTGGCATTTGACTTGAATTATCTTCTGAGTGAGGATCATACTAATGATAATTCAATTCATATAACATATTTTTCAACTGTTTATTCCATCCCCTTAATATTAGAAAAACTAACATATATCCCAAATATTCTTTGGGAAACCTATCTTTGTGCTTTGTAGTAGAGAAATTAATCATATATCACACATCAAAAGTTATTAGATAGTAAAAATATTTGGTTTCTTATCCTAAACCAGTTGTGAGGGGAGGACTTATCATATATTGTTGGTCTGATGCATACAAGTGCTGTTGTATGTATTTTAGAAAATCTTAGACCAACACATGAAGCTTTGTTCTCATAAGCAACAGTTTATCCATTAATAGGAGGTATTCAATGCTAAACCAGGTTGGATATAAACAAGCATTATCAAGATGAACTGTCTTAATTTCATAATCTGAAAATTATGCTCTTAATTGGGAAAATCAATTTCAAATGCCAAACTGCAGGTTGACAATAATCACACATGTAACCATCTAATATATGCATCTATAAGTAGTTCACATAATAGGTGAATGAGCCCATATTCACCTTTTATCATTTCAAAATCAAGGGTCTTAGTCCCAACTTTAGCTGGTATAATCAATTTATTATGAGAACCAGCAATATAGGAGAATTCTTGAAAAATCTTCTAGTTCTTCAGTATATGCTTATCTGAATTCTCAAATAGCTCATTTAAAAATGACAAATGTAAACTTCAAGTTTATCATGGCATGTGCTATCTCTAAGTAAACTTCTGGTTTACTATGGCATACACTTTTGCATCAGTATACTTCTAATTTACCGTGGCTACTTTTGTATCAGTAAATTTCTGGTTTACAGTGGCAACTTTTGCCTCAATAAAACTTCTGGTTTACTGTGACTGTTTTTGTATTAGTAAGCTTTTGGTTTACTGTGATACATAAAATAGTTCAAATTGAAGAATAAGGCGGGTCACTTCTCACATACATATTATTTTACCCCCTATGATTGTGGAAACATGAAGATTTTCAATCTTCCAATCATTTGTAGTCTCAATATGATAGCCATTTGTATTAGTAAACTTTAGGTTTACTACAACATATGTTTTGATCATAATCATATAATATGAATGAAATATTTGTATATAAGTTCTTCGAGAGCCTTCGTTTATTATCCACAATCTAATATTTATCAGACACTACTGGTGTCATGTGTCTTCTAGACAAACAGTTAGCTCTTCAGAAGTTGTTGATATATTTTGTACTATCAAATATTGTTCAGACACTTCTGGTATCATGAGAGAAATCATAATCAAATAAACAATATAAAATAATTTCTTAAACACAAGAAAACACATCTTCGTAATATTTTCCTACTTCAGGAGGAAATTTCGACTGTGTTACTTCTTCAGGAGCAAATTTAAAATACGAAATATTGAGTATATATTTCCTCAATCATATTAGCTCTTCTGGAGGTAAATTGTAATATATTCACTTCAAAGCGCGTTTATATTTACGAGCTTTGTTAATATTTTCACATTCGCTTCTGGGAATGGATTAATATTTATCAAAAGTTCTCATCCTTCAGGGAACAGAACATAATTATCTGAACATGCATTAATCACACCAAATTGTGTGATGGTTTAGAACCTCTTTTAAGATAATGCTACTTCATGAGCAAATCGAAGCATGCAAGTAATATAGAGAAATTTTCTCTAACTTATCTTCAATTGTAACCATAGAAAGCCTAAATTATCACTTCTGGTGGTCATACGCATATACCACTTCTAGTGGTTAACAAAATTTAGTTGCAATGAGATATACGAAACATAACCACTTATGGTGGTTGTATATTTCTTGCGAACTTTGCTGGAGTTTAAGTTGATATAGCAATGTTATCCACTTTGTACTTCTTTATTAATATAATTAGGATGAAAACAAATACCAAAATAGGTACTGTATACGTATCATATAACCAAGCAAGCGATGATAAAGATATTAAACCAAATATAAACAGAAGGTTCAAATTACTTTACACAAATTTGGCCACTCCAGACGTAAGTGATATCTACATCACTACCGTCGAGAAGACAAGCTCGCCACCTCAAGGATACAATCTGCCTTATGATGCTTGGAATGAACAATATCTAACCACGGACGTAAGAACGTCTCCGTACATCGGATATGAACACTGAAATAGAAAGCAAATTCGAAGTAAGTGCTCAAAATGGCAGAGTCTCGTGCTGAAAACGTGTTATAAAATAACGACTATAAAGTAAATAAATCGAAGACAAGTATAGAGAGAAACTCATATATTATTCAACTATCAAACTGATGTACATAATAAACTGAAATCTCCTCTATTTATAGAAGAAAGGAAGTTGCTACTGCAAGCTGCTATGTAAGCTACTTGTAAGCTGCTACTACAAGTTGTTGTGTAAGCTGATACTGCAAGCTGTTGTGTAAGCTGCTTGTAAGTTGCTTGTAAGCTGCTACTGCACTAGAAATAGATAATCTTCTATCGGGGATAATATTTATCCATAACGGAGTATCGAAATGATTAGCTTCTTCAGGAGGCTTATTTTCAATAGAATACTAAACAGATAAACATATTTACAGCGGAGTTCTAAATGAATAAACTTCTTCAAGAAACTTATTTATAACAGAATACTAAAGAAATATCCATAATATAATATATATTTATAACGGATGATCGTTAAATCTATTATTGAACAAGCTATTCTAAAGATTGTTTTGCGGTCCAGTTTCACTTTAAGCAGTTGTATACTTGACAATTGACATTTTACCTAATACTTTGATAGAGATTCTCAAATTAAGTTAAATAATCCTTCGTTTTTGTTTTTAGCTACCTAAAGAATGCTGCATTCCGTCGTCAAAGGTGTGTAGGACCTCGAATTGTCCAATGGCACTACATTTTAAGAAGCAATTTTTTAGTTTTATTTCAAGAAACATAAATTTGTGTAAGCTTTTTCAAGCTGTTGAAATTCTTTTTTTAGGTGTTTGTCTAAGTTTTTAATCTTATTTTACCAAAAAAAAAAAAAGATGTTGCATAAATTTCTTTTTGTGGGTTGAGTATGATTTTCAAAATATTTATTTCAAAATACTCTTCTTCAACACGCAAGGCACGCAGAAAATTTTCAAAACTTTTTCCGAATGTTGTCCAAACATTTGCCATGTGTCCAATGAAATTTTTGGAATTTTTTTCAAGAAGCTTTTGGACACAAGAAAAAAATTGTCATTTTGAAGATTTGGTATGTTTTTAGTAAATAGTTTCTCTCCTCTCACAAAATTTCAAGAAAGAAAAACAGAACTAACAAATACATTTTCACGAAATCATTTTGCACAAACTTATTTTTTTATCAAAAGATTACTCATAACACGTCCAGATGTTGTCGAAACGGCTTAAGATATTAATAATTAGAAAATTCCTAAGTATTATATTCTAATAATTAACTTTTTGTAATTTTCTCGAGAACAAGTTGTCACTAGGTTTGCAGGGATAAGGATTAAAGGTCCATGTTCATTAGATATTTATTTAGCATCATGTACGAATAAATGTTAATTAGTCATAATCGAACGATAAAAATTTACATGAAAACATGACGTATATTAAGAATTCATTGAATTGACGGGGTGTGCATGGATCGGGTTGGTCTGATTTTTATTAAAACCAAATCAAACCAACTATATCAGTTTGGATTTGTTTGATTTTTTCGAATTTTTGCGGATTTTTTTGTAAAATGAATATTTTTTTAATCGTACTTTGTTAAATTTTTTATAAGTAAAAATATATGTTTATTAAAAATTTAAAAAAATTGACAAAATGCATGATCTATTAAAATATTTTTTGTGGAAGAACAAAAAAATTGAACGTTTCTGTAATACTTGATAAGAAAGTGATCATATAACCCATTATTTAAAGTTCATATAAATGGAGTACTTCATGTTCTATTAAATATTACTTCCCATAAAAGAATTCCAAATATTTCTAGAATTGTCCTAAAGAAAATTCTATGTAAAATCTTACAAAAGTATATATAATAATTATATATTTATATGTCGGTTTAGTTCGAGTTTTTCTACTTAATACCAAACCAAAACAAACTTAATCGAATTTTTTAATTGATTTGGTTTGAATTTTCGATTTGGTACGATTTTCCGATCCGGTTAGTACACCCCTAGAATTGACATATCGGATTGATAGATTTCTTTTTCGCTTAAATTTAGATGATGGATTGAGAGTAAATGCGTACCCGTTGTTCCCATATGGAACTTAGTTGATAATTGTTGTGTTGTCCATATTTTGATGATATAGCGCGGGCAACAATCCACCTGTTATGTTTAATACAGTAATGTCAAAAGAAAAGCAATATCAAATTTTGGTGCGTCTAAAATCTCAATTGCAATTGGTTATTAAAAGCACTAAATTTGTTATACGTCAGAATTTTATTGGTTAAATGATCCAATTGAATCTATAGGTCACCAATTTAACAGTAAATGGAATGCACGTTACTAATAAAATAAAGAGGGGAAACTTTTCTAAAAATGCAAAAAAGGTGACATGAGTTGATGTTGGAAAAGCAAAAAGATTGATAGAGGGGGATAAAGTAGTGACTTTGGCTTGACTTGGTTTTGATTTTGAAAATTCAATGTAAATTGAAAAGAAAACAAAAGAGTGGTGGGGCAAATCACACAGAGACAAAAGCTGTAAAGGGAAAGGGGAGATTTGTATACAACTTGGGCACCACCATTTCACCCTAATGAACATGGATTTACATTATCAACAACATGGATTTGTTGACATGGTTGGATTCTTTTTTCTGTTGCAAAAGGGGAATTAGATTACGGAAATTGGGGCAATTTACCAGACAAGTAAAGACCATTTCTATCCACACTAAAAGGGAAGCTGACAAATAAAGGATTGCAGGGTGGCTAGAATAATGCACCATTATGCACCTTTCAACTTTTTCTAAATTATTTCTTTTAAAAGTTTTGAAATCAATCAAATTGAAAGGTAAATAAAGAGGTAAATGATGAATATGAATTTCGGAAGCACTTTGTCTATTTCAATTTTCATCTTCACCTAAGCTTTAAATCGTATAGTGTCATAGTGAGTGGGAGTAAGGAAGCAGGAAGAACAAATCATGAGTCAAAAGTTAAAAAGAAGTTCAAGTACATGCTTTCTCATCATATTTTCTTTTTCTACTTGCCACCTACCAGCATAACAAGCACAATCTTAACATTCAACTTTTTCCTTTTGTTTTTTTGGTCACGGATATTGGTGGATGGATTGGAAATATGAAAAGTAATATTAAGTTAATTTGTAGTTGAGACCAGATGTCTAGGTAAATATTATCTTCCCCTTTTCAGTAATATCCTCTGCGTGAAAGTAAATTATAGGGGCAAGAAGAGAATCCAATAAATTTTGTGGGGATAAACAAGAGGATCAAAATGATAAAATCACACACGTGCACCCACCAAAAGTTTAAAGTTTATTGAAACTGATAGGAATTTCTTTTACACAATACATGTCAATATAATTCATACTATCCCTTTTGTCCTTTACCGATCCTCCAGTGTAATAATAAAAGAAATTTGAAAAAAAAAAGTAGAAGAAAAAACCACACGCATAGGGATATTACACTCGATACAGTCATTGGGCCGTCAAATTTCAAATAACATTGGGTTACTGTAATACTTTGGAATTTGGACTACAACTCTCATAAGGCCCAAACCCAGCACTCACGATCTGTCAATTGTTAGATGGACTGGGTCCACACCCTGATAGTTGGTGGAACGTAAATTTCTGAGTACCACTAACCCTAGCATTCTCTATTCTATCCCACATCGCAACAAGTAATAAGTTATTGTTACTTTATAAAGTCCTGTATTCCAAATAATGGGCACGGCCTTACTTGAACAGGATCTGTTCTATAGGCTCGTACCACTGTATCCTTGAGTTCTAAGGAGACAGAAAACCAAGTCTGGTTGATGAAGTAATAGGCTATGAGACTAGAGCGTGATTAACAACTTCCTATGGTCCCTAGCGTCCATGGAGCCGTAGAGGATCGTTCTCAGCTCTGTTCGCAGGTCTGGGATGGCCTCATAGCTGTCTGACAGACTCTTTCTCTTTTTTGCTAACAACTTCCTATGGTCCCTAGCGTCCATGGAGCCGTAGAGGATCGTTCTCAGCTCTTTTCGCAGGTCTAGGATGGCTACCATACTTGTATAATTACACGGTAAAACTTCTGAAGAAATTAGGCTAAAGAAGCTATATTCATTTGTATGCGGTATTCAAATTTTATGGATTCAACTTTTAAGGATTTTAGCATTGAACCCATTATATTTTTAATGTCGTCCTTTCGCTTTTAGATCTCCAAATGTGTTGGGCTATTTGGGAAGCATATTTATACTTTCGGCTAGAACTCTAGGATCCCATCAACACAACAGGATTTACGTGATCTAAACCAATTGGAAAGCAACTCCCAAAAGGGTTTAAGAAAGTTAAAAACGCAATTATATAACCAAAACGGTACAAGTTCAATGACAAGAGATGATTGTCTTCTGTTTCTTCAAGAAGACACCAGTAAAATAAGAAATTCTACAATATACCATAAGGTTAAAAAGAGAAAAACTAAATTATGCTTGTATTTATTTTTATCTTTAACTATTGTTTTTTAAACATATTAGCCCCTCCATTTACAAAATGACTAAATTAAAAATCATATATTACCATGTAATATTGGAAAAGATAGTTTCTTTCTTTGGGCCATTACAAGGTCAACACATAAATCGTAGTCTTCCTTTGATGTTTGAGTGCATGAAGCATACAGAATAGGGAACTACCAGCTACGTCCTTTTATAAGTACCTTATTACAAAAATTGATCAATTCATAAAATATTATCAATATTAATCAAATATTACTAATATTAGCCAATTAGCTATTTGTTGCAAAAAAATATTAAATTTTTGCTTTATTTTGAGTGCATGTTATTAGAACAAACTGGGTACATCTTAAGGAGCTTGAATCTCAGTTTTGGGATGAATTGGTGAAGTTTTAAGGTAGTTTGAATTGAAAATTCAAAGTAAAAACTAAACATGAAAAAAATGATATGTGTATCACATTGTGTATCAAATATGTATCATATTTGTATCAATTGTGTATCACATGTATATCCATGTATACCTGTGCGTGATACATGTGTCGCAGAAGAATTTTTTGAACTCGATTTGATTACGAATTTTGATATAAAACCCGTCTAAATCACCTCAAATCTTCCTCAAATTTTGTATATTGACTTATCTATATGTTTTCAATGAATTTCAACTATACCCATTGAAAAAGTTCATTTTTTGCTTAGATTTTTGGAATATTGTATTTTTTTTTGTATTTCATCACCTTATTTGCTACCTCATCCATGAAATTTCCTTTCTGTCTTTCATCTAATGTTTCTAATCACACTTCAAATATGGAATGTGATTTTTGCATGTGATTCTTTGAGAAAAAGATCCTTATTTATTTTATTTTTCAATTTTTATATGTGTTTGGCTAGTTTTAGTAAGCCTATGACTAATGGCTAGAGGTTGGTAAGTTGAGACTTATTTGGGACATTTGTGTAAGTTTGAAAACGTAAGCGCATCAACTATTCAATAATTCTAGTTTAAATTATATATTGTTGGAAGACTAATCCAATTGTAGCATGCAACCTAAATTATTTAGGATTTGATATGTGTTAGTTAAATTAGTTCTAACGATTTGCAGTAAAAATTATATAAAAAGGAATATAGTTTCATATAGTGTATAGAAATGTAAAAATCCTTTTGGAAAAGAAAGTTACTCTTTGGAATTTGGACTACAACTCTCATAAGGCCCAAACCCAGCACTCACGATCTATCAATTGTTAGATGGACTAGGCCCACACCCTGATAGTTGGTGGGACGTAAATCTCTGAGTACCACTAACCCTAGCATCCTCTATTCTATCCCACATCGTAACAACTAATAAGTTATTATTACTTTATAAAGTCCTGTATTCCAAACAATGGGCACGACCTTACTTGAACAGGATTTGTTCTATAGGCTCGTACCACTGTATCCTTGAGTTCTAAGGAGACAGAAAACCAAGTCTGGTTGATGAAGTAATAGGCTATGAGACTAGAGCGTGATTAACAACTTCTTATGGTCCCTAGCGTCCATGGAGCCGTAGAGGATCGTTCTCAGCTCTGTTCGCAGGTCTAGGATGGCCTCATAGCTGTCTGACAGACTCTTTCTCTTTTTTGCTAACAACTTCCTATGGTCCCTAGCGTCCATGGAGCCGTAGAGGATCGTTCTCAGCTGTGTTTGCAGGCCTGGGATGGCCTCATCGCTGTCTGATAGACTCTTTATTTTTTTTGCTCTATTTTATTTTTCAATCCACCTGCAGTTTTGTTGAACATATGTTTAAACAAAGAATATCAAATGGCATTTTCTTTTTTCGTCTGTCAATTTGAAAAGCATGATTTGGGAGTTTGTAGCACCGACTCTTTTATTTTCTCAACTAGTAAACTTTCCTGCTTCGTGCGATTACAAAAGATTTTATTATATTTATAAAATAAACTTTTTCTAATATTCAGATAATAAAATTGGTTATATACACTTAATTATTTACCTTCTCATTCTCTTACACAATCTCCGATTTCATAATGAGAAGAGGTAATATAACGGAACTAATTAATTACATCTATTTATTTTCTTTGCATGAAGTGTTTATAGTTTTGTTGTTTGGCACGAATGCAACAAAAATAAAAGAGATAAGTTTTCTAATCTTTGTCCTGGATTCAATAGTTTTGTCGTAAAGATTTTTCAAAAACTTCAACAGAAGATGCTGAAGTTATTTAGTTCATTTGTAAAACATCAGCAATAAAGAAGCTGAAGTTTTGTCCTGGATTCATTAGTTTTGTCATAAAAGCTTTTTCAAGAACTTCAGCAGATACTGAAGTAGTTTAAGCACTAAAGAAGCTGAAGTTTTGTCCTGGATTCATTAATTTTATCATAAAGTTTTTTCAAAAACCTTCAGCAGAAGATGCTGAAGTTATTTAGTTCATTTGTAAAAACTTCAGCACTAAATAATCTGAAGTTTTGCACAATAGCAGGAAGAAGGAGGCGCCTGAAGTTGTAAAAAATTAGGGTATAAATTAAATAATTTTAAAAATATGGGTATAGGTTAAATGGGCGCGACCAAATAGGACGCTCCGTGCAATTTTTACTCTTCTTTCTATGTAATCTCCAAGCCCATAAAGAAATTAAAACATATGAATAGGCAGAACCATGCATGTATAGAAATTAAAAAAAAAAGCAATTTTCATAAATGACTATTGTTTAGTGGCTATTAACTTGCTATAGCTAGCATCTACTTAATTACTTCCTATAACTATGTTTTCACTTGTTATAGAGTGTATTCGATGTATTCAAGCTACTGTATGACTGTATTCATATGTATTCGCGAGTTGTATTCGTGAATACAATAACGAAAATCTACGAAAAAAGGGTCTTTAGCTGTTTAAAAACGGTAAGTGAATCAATTAATGCGATAGACTCCTAATATAACTCAACAAACTCAATTATAACACACAAAATTTATATTTTCAGTTATAGAAAAGATTCTCAGCCGAAAAACACCCCAAAAATAGAGCAATCTTCAGAGATTCAATCCATCCTTATTTTTTAGTGGTATTACTAAAATTATTTTTAGTTGTATCTTTACAAATAGATTTATATTGAAATTATATAATTACATTGAATACAATTAAATACATACAATACATTGAATACATGAAGTATAATATGTCATCTATAGTGTAAAAACATATGAATACATATTGCAGATATATTTGAATACATATATACATCTTAATACATAAATTATACTAGTTAAAAAAATATATGAATATATTCTACAATACACTGAATACATATTGCTGAGTATATACTGCTGGACAAAACAGTGAAACAAAGTGAAGCTTTGAAATTATATAATTAACTTGAATACAGTTAAATACAGTGAATATAATGAAAAAGTAGAAAAAACTTAAAGATAGTGAATACAATGAAATACATGGAATACAACGAGATATATTGAATACAATGAAAATAAAGGTAACAGACTCTTCAAGTTCCTCAACCCCAAACAACATCCCCAATCAACTGATATCCAGGCCGCCTGTCATGACCCAAATCATAATCTAGGTCGCGATGGTGCCCAATGCCGATGTTAGGCAAGCCAACTTATTAGTTTAGTGGGTCCCATTTGATTTTATAAAAACTTTATTAACAATACTCAAATTTTTTCACAAGCATGAGAAAATGATAATTATCGAAGCAAATTTACTTGAAATGACCAAGAAGTTAAATTTAAATAGTTACATTTCCAAAAGAATAGTCTACCAATGTGTGTGCCAGGAACTGGTGTCACAAGTATACATCTAGCAGAAGAAAATCAAAAGAATACATCTATCTTACTGTCTGAGAGGATATAGACTAAATAATAAAAATAGGGGAAGACTCCAACGTGCTGCTGAACGACATCAAGAGAAGCATCTCACCATGAAATCTCTGATCTCGTGAAATCAGGAACGTGCTCCGGAATGATAACCAGATGCATCTGCCTCAGAACCTGTACAATTAAGTACAGAAGCGTAGCATGAGTACGTATTATGTACCCAGTAAGTATCCAGTCTAATATCGAAGAAGTAGAGACGAGAGGTTGACTTGACACCTACTAGGTCCAAAATCATTTATTTAAATATACGGCTAAGCATGAGTATCAAAGATGAATATCAATAAGGACAAGAATAGCAACCTATCCACATGTACATTTATGTGTCAACTCCTATGAAACCGGCTTCTCATTTATTTTTTTAGACTCTTTTTAACGGTTTAGCAACCACAAGAAAGTACCAAACAATTAACACGCGCATAGTATGCCGAGGATGTACGGCCCGATCCAACAAAAAAGTAAATGTGCACTGCCGGAGGGTCGAATGGTGCGAACCATAGATGCATCTATTATTCCCCGCTCGCGAATCATACGTGCGGCGCGGTAAATTTATAAATAATAGAGTTACCCCACTCACGAAGCATACATGCGACACAAGTACTCATAAATACACACATTCAAACAGTCAATCCATATTTTATCAGAAAAACACATATCCGAAGAAAAGTCAATTCACTTATCACGGTTCATAAAAGAAAACGAAGTTTCACTTATTTGGAAATTCATCTACAAATTTGATGTGACTTAATAAGTTTAAAGTATCGATAAAGTTACAAATAATCCAAGTATAGCATGCTTTCGGGTCCTAGACTACCCGGACTTAAGTACAATAGTAGCTACGCACGGACCCTCGTCAGCTCGTGCGTACGTAGCCCCCACAAATAGTAGCGCATAATAAAATTTATTTCACCTATGGGGACATTTCCCTCGTGCGTATTTCACCTTGTAATAATGGCGTCTGAGGCTAATGCATCTGGTCTAGCCGGAAAAGCATAGAATCTAGCTGGAGCACCGGCTAGCTGGCCTCCACCTGACTAAATAGATGCTGGCTGAATTCCCCCTGTCTGGCCTCCACCTCTAGGATGACCCCTACCCACCTGTCCTTCATCTCTGAGTGGCCGGACAACTGGTGCTAAAATCTTAGGCTGATGGCCATACTGCACTGCCTTGCCCCGAAGTCTGGGACAAGTCATCTTTATGTGACCTGGATCTCCACACTCATAACAGCCTCTCGGCACCATAGAATGCTGCCCCGAAGACTGGACCTAGTGTCCAGAATATCCACCAGAGGAACCCTGAATGGCTGGGGGACACTCTGGTATGGCACTGAAATAGGCGCTGGAAGAACCCTGATGACCAGAATACCCTCCAGAGGAACCCTGGATAGCTGGCGGACGATAGGAACTCTCCGACATGACACTGAAATAAGGCCTCACTGGAGCGCCTCGAGGAGGTGGTGGTGGTGCTGAATATGGGGGCCTGCTGGGCTGGACCCTCCCAAGCTGACCTCTGCCCCTAACCGGAGCACCTCTGAAATCTCTAAAAACGAGCTCTCTTATCATGTTGCCCCTGCTCTCTACTCCTCAAACGATAACCCTCAATCCTGCGGGCGATCTCCACCACTAGCTGATAAGAAGTCCCCATCTCAACCTCTCGGGCCATGCTGGACCTAATACCAGAGTAGAACCCTGCTACAAATCTTCGCACTCTCTCTGCATCAGTAGGAAGTATCATGAGTGCGTGACGAGACAACTCAGAAAACCTCGCCTCGTAGTCGGTCACTGACATATGACCCTGCTCAAGCTGCTCGAACTGGTACCACAGCTCTTCCCTCTCAGAGAGTGGGATATACCTGTCCAGGAATAACTGAGTGAACTGCTCCTAGGTGAAGGGAGGAGAATCCACTAGCCTGCCAAGAACATAAGACTGCCACCATCTCGGGCTCTGCCCTCTAGCTGGAAAGTGGTGAAGTCAACCCCATGAGACTCTAGTGTCCTCATGTTGTGCAGTTTGTCCCTGCACCTATCAATAAAATCCTGAGCATCCTCATGACGCTCGCCCCCGAAGACATGAGGGTGAAGTCTAGTCCATCTGTCCAATAACTTCTGCGGATCGTCGTCCGTAGCCGGTCGGGGCTCAGGTGCTACTGCTGCAATTGGCTGGGCCCCTCCCGCAGGTAGAGTACCCGGAGTCTGATAAACCACAGCTGCATGTCCTGGGGCCTGGGAAGTAGGGGTCTGTGCTCCCCCTCCCAACTGAGATGTGGCCAGGTCCGCTGGAAATAAACGAGCATGAGTCATAGTGTCCATGAACCGCATCATACAACCCATGACCTCCTGAAAGCCCGACGCTGTCATGAAGTCCACTGGGGTAGGATCTGCTACGGGCACCTCGCCCTGCTCCCTAATGGTAGGGTCCTTTGCTGGTGGTGCAACTGGGGAAGCCCTAGGACGCCCTCGTCCCCTACCACGGGCAGGTAGCCTCCCCCGACCTCTAGTAACGGGGGGAGAAGCTCCTCCCGGGTCTGGAACATCGGTCGTGCGCGTCCTTACCATCTATGAGAGAATAGAAGAGTGAGATTTAACATGCTATCAACTGCACGACAAAAGATGAATAAAGAGAGATTTCCTAACACCCTACAACCTCCCTAAGATAAATATAGATATCTCCGTACCGATCCGCAAGACTCTATTGGGTTTGCCCGTTACTTGTGAGACCTACGTGAACCTAGAGCTATGATACCAAGTTTTCACGACCCAAATCCTAATCTAGGTTGCGATGGCGCCCAACGCCAATGTTAGGCAAGCCAACCTTATTAGTTTAGTGAATCCCATTTGATTTAATAAAACTTTATTAACAATACTCAAATTTTGTCAGAAGCATGAGAAAATGATAATTATCGAAGAAAATTTACTTGAAATGACCAAGAAGTTAAATTTAAATAGTTACATTTCCAAAAGAATAGTCTGCCAATGTGTGTGCCAGGAACTGGTGCCACAAGTATACATGAATCTAGTAGAAGGAAATCAAAAGAATACATTTTGTCTTACTGCCTGAGAGGATATACACAGAAGAACAAAAAAAGGGGAAGACTCCAACGTGCTGCTGAACGGCATCAAGAGAAGCAGCTCACCGTGGAATCTCCGATCTCATGAAGTCAGGAACGTGCTCCGGAATGATAACCAAATGCACCTGCCTTAGAACCTGTACAATTAAGTAGAAGCGTAGCATGAGTACATAAAAATTATGTACCCAATAGTATCCAGTCTAATCTCGAAGAAGTAGAGACGATAGGTCGACTTGAAACCTACTAGGTCCAAAACCATTTATTTAAATATACGGATAAGCATAAATATCAAAGATGAATATCAATAAGGACAAGAATAGAAACCTATCCACAGGTACATTTATGTGTCAACTCCTATGAAACCGGCTTCTCATTTATTTTTTTAGACTCTTTTTAACGGTTTAGCAACCACAAGAAAGTACCAAACAATTAACACACGCATAGTATGCCGAGGACGTACGGCCCGATCCAACAGAAAAGTAAATGTGCACTGCTGGAGGGTCGAACAACGCGAACCATAGATGCATCTATTACTCCCTGCTCATGAATCATACGTGCGACGCGGTAAATTTATAAATAATAGAGTTACCCCGCTCGCGAATCATACATGCGACGCAAGTACTCATAGATACACACATTCAAATAGCCAATCCATATTTTACATGCTGGGCTGGCCCCTCCCAAGATGACCTCTGCCCCTAACCGGAGCACCTCTGAAATCTCCAGAAAACCGAGCTCTCTTATCCTGCTGCCCCTGCTCTCTCTCCCTTAAACGATAACCCTCAATCCTGTGGGCGATCTCCACCACTAGCTGATAAGAGTCCCCATCTCCACCTCTTGGGCCATGCTGGCCCTAATGCCAGAGTACAAACCTGCTACAAATCTTCGCACTCTCTCTGCATCAGTAGGAAGTATTATGAGTGCGTGACGAGACAACTTAGAATACCTCGCCTCGTAGTCAGTCACTGACATATGACCCTGCTCAAGCTGCTCGAACTGGTACCGCAGCTCTTCCCTCTCAGAGGGTGGGATATACCTGTCCAGGAATAACTGAGTGAACTGCTCCCAGGTGATGGGTGTTGCGCCCCCTCTTTTCCTCTTCCTAGCGGAATATCGGGTTTATGACATTGGTTGGGACAACTCTTTCCTTTTGGGAAAGGGGTTTGCATATTTTGAAGAGTCTCCACCTAACGATTTTAACGGTGTGTTAGGGCACCTAAGGGGTTCAATTATAACTACGTTGCTAACCAGAGATTTGGGTAAGGGCTTGAAATTATCCTAAGAGGAAGGTGTTAGGCATCCCTCAGGATCCACAAGTGTGGTTCCCGGCCAATGGTTTCATGAATTTGTACAACTAAAAAATAATAAGTAAATGCTCAAATAAAAGGGGATTTAAGTCTTAAGCATATAGATGTTTAGAAAACAATAGAGATGATTATGAAATAGCGTATACAAGTGTCCTAGGTTTATAATAATATAGATCATATCAATGCAATACCCGGTAATCACTCCTCGAAGAGGGGCTACACGTGGTATTAGCGCACCGGTCATCATGTCCATATTCTACCCTTCCCACCCCGTGAAGGTAATTAAAGTGTGTGTTGGTCACATATTCTATTGCGTGCTATTACCCGTCCCATTCTATCAGTCCTGGAGGAGTCTAAGACTACTACCCTAAAATGAAGTACTAGGTTGACCCCTAGGTTTAAAGGACAAGATTCTAAGCAACAAACAATGACAATTAGGACTTCAGATAAGGGAAAACAAATAAGAGCAGATACGAGGCCCAAGTACTCCTCCACAGATTATGCACATAAATAGCACGACTCAGACACAAGTAAGTCCTTATTAACTTCAGAACCTAAGGCATGATGTCTAGGTGAGAATGCAATAGTGAGGAAACTTTATTACTGATTTCAGAGGATGAATTTTATCAGTTTCTTACTGATTATAACCATTAATAGTCAAGAAGCAGGTATAAAGGAGTATGCTTCCAATTTTAATAGATTTAACACCTAAAACTTTCTTAAGCGTATGACAACACCCAGTAATTATCCAGATTATTAAAGAAACTATTACAAGTTAGTTTGCCTAAACATGCTGCACTTAGGTGTTGCAAAAATACAGAACTATTACCAATTGTTTGGAAACATGGTGAAACTTTTTTTTAGGGCCTTTTTCATAAAATCAGTAGTTAAATTAGGTGTTGAATGAGGTCCTAAGACATGATATCCAATATGCACACATGGGGATGCAGAATGGGTGGTATGCAGAATTCCTAGGCAGGATTACTAAATGCATAAAGTCACAGTATTTGAACATGCTATGCAGAAAGTATGAGGATGACTTATTTATTAGCGCATTATTATCCTAAGCATGATTCTGAGGTGTACCATAACATTATAACGATATTAGAGCTGGTTTACATGAATAACAGGTTTATATTAACATTTACTCCTAGAGCATGATTTCTATATGATAAATGATAATTTCATAATAGGATGCTTAAACAGTAAACATGGACCTAAGGAATAGGATATCTAATGCGTGATATGCTCGCATACAATCAGCCCTTAGCATGAATATCTAGTGCACACGTAAGAAATGTAAACCTAGAGGCATGGTATCTATCCTTTAACATGGATAATCTATATAACTACCCTTCCCTTACCACTATCCATTCGCAAATATCTGTTTACAAATTACTACATGCCAGGAATTATGAATTACACAACCAACATAAAAATAAGAAGTTACTTCTATCGGGAGCCTTCAATTAGGCCCAGATCTTCCAAACCTCAATGCCTTTGGTGTTTTATAGCCTTTCATAGTCCTGGTGTGTCAGAGTTCCCTAAGGACCTCAAGGGCTCCCGAGCAGCGCTCGCACCCAGACATAGCCAAAATAGAGTTAAACATGTACAGTGTGGGAAGTGCTAGCCTTATGTGTCTGAGTTCAGAAGGCACTCAAAGGGTCCCCAAAGCAGTGCTCACACGAAGGGGGCTGAACTTAGACTTCTAAGAGTATATGTGAGAGTGCTTTTTATTTTTTTAAAAGGTGTTTAAGTAAGAAACAATTTTGAGAAAGGGTAAGTAAGAAAACAGTTTTGAAGAACGACGTAGAAGCTTAACATCACAC
Source organism: Nicotiana knightiana (assembly GCA_005239525.1). Lineage (NCBI taxonomy): Eukaryota > Viridiplantae > Streptophyta > Magnoliopsida > Solanales > Solanaceae > Nicotiana > Nicotiana knightiana. The sequence goes on along the minus strand of ML407751.1, from coordinate 6,414 downwards.
AAAAGACCAAGGATATTACAACAATCACAAAAATGGGTGATGGGATTTGAGGGATAAATACAGAGCATGTGAGGGCAGACATGTAGCAGGCAAATACACATATAGACATACAATCAGAAATTCCTAATGGTCTAGAGGATTAGGGGTACAGTAAAGCACTAGGTTAGATTAAACCCCTAAAATAACTAAGCCCATGGTTAAACTAATGTACCAGTCATAGTCATATAAGAAGTAGGTGATAAGTATACAGGAACATGCTGGTCATAAAAAAATAAAGCCTAACTTAACATGCAGAGGGGGGTTCGGGATCCTAGATACATGCTGAATAATAAGTAAAGCAAATTAGAAGCATGTTGAATTACAACATTAGTAGAAACATGTTGGTTTGAGGACTGAAATCTAAATTAGAACATACCAGTGAAGTGAAGAAAGCAATAATACAAACAGGAAGTAGGAGATGCACAATAGTTAGCCTTGGCTTGCAGCCGGCTAACATAGAATAGTAGTAGTTAGCACAGAAGAGAGAGCATAGAGTCTTTTTAATTGTGAGAGAGAGATTTTGAACATATTCGTTTTCCTAACGAGAGAAAAAGTATGCATATATATATTTTTGAAAGCTGGGTGAAAAGTAAGGTAAAATCAGAATAAGTCAACAATTATGAAACTTAGTATCAATCAGAGTGAAATCAGCTCAAGTACTACCATGATTAAGGGAGTTATTCAAATGGTCAGTAACAAATAAGGAAAGACACCATATATAGCTTAAAGTAATATTCAAACTGTGTAAAATCAACATAGGTATCCTTAATTGAAGGGGTTAAATTCAAACGGCTAGTGGGCAAAATAAAAAAATAAGGAAAGTTCCCATGCATATAATATATAAGGAAACAATCTCAACCCAGTACAAGTATGCAATTGAGACTAGGTTCATCAGATTCTAATTAAGGAAATAAGGATCAATTAACAGTAAATTAACCATGTAACAAGGTAAGAAATAAGCTAAAGGTTAGAAATTAATAAGAATATCCCATAAGAAATCAGTAAGGTTTTCAAATCACAAGGAATCAGGGATTCAAATAATAAATCAGGAAACCTAAAATAAAAATTACAGAGAATCAAGGATTCGAACAGGAATAACATCAATTAAAGGAGATTAACATGAATTGAATGGATAACAGTCAAGAAGTCAGAAACTCTAGTAGTGAAATCATACGAAACTAGTGATTAATATGAATTACAGAGTGAACAGTGAGATAAAAGGGAAAGCAAGAATAATCCAAGACATAGATGAATCACATAGGGCAAAATATCAGTGAATCATAAAGCTCATGAAACGCAAACACATATGCAAACATATTATCAATGACATATCAGGAACTTACGGTTTAGGACTAGAAATTAGGGATTTCAACACAACAACTCATATAAGATAGAGAAACTTGAATGAATCGTTAAAACACAGTAGAGACCTTAGGATAATACTGAAAAGTCATGGAAAAATCGTTTAAGAGGGGTCATGAAACCCTAGTATTGGAAAAATGAAGGATCGTTCGAAAAATAGGAGAATCTTTAAAGAGAACTCAGGAAAACCTCATAACACGCATAGATCTGTTACAGATCTAAAATAATTTGAAGTTTAGAAGTTAGGGTTTCAAAGAGAGAATCCAGAGAAAGAGAGAGAGTCGGTATAGAAAACACCGGATCTAGCCGGAAAGTAGGAAAATCTTACTGGAATCGAGCCATGAAAGCCTGAGACAGGCCAAAGGTGTGAGGGAGTGGACCCTGGTTTCTTGAAGACCTTTGAGACAGCAACACCGATGAGAAGGAGCCATGATAGGCCTGAGTATGGTGAGGATTCCATGGTTTCCGGCTAAGAGGCGGCCGGAGAAGACGAACAGACCTCATTGGAGGTGGAGAGACCAGAGGTCTCTAGAGATAACTAGAGAGATAGAGAGAGAGTGTGAGAGGGGGAAATGAGATACGTGGGGAAGGTCGTTAGGGTTTAATTATGGTAAGTGAAATCTGGGCCGTCGATCTAATTTGATCAACGACTCAGATTGATCCGGGGTTAGGCCAGGTAAGAATTGGTTTGGGCTGGGGGTCTGTTGGGTTATTTAATTGGGTTAGGGATTAGGCTAATTTTAGGCTATAATTAAAATAAAAGGGGCTAGCTGTTAAATACCTAATTAAATTACATAAAATATTTTATAAAAATAGCTAATAATTGTATAAAATGGAATTGATGCGTAGAAAATAAATTAAAATGACTGATTAGCATTTAAAAAATACAAAATGACTAATTACTGGATAAAAATAGTATAAAATGTATGATTGGGCTATAATTGCAAAGTTATTGCAATCATAGCCAAAGAGTGCAGATTTGGTTAATTGTGAAATAATTTGGTCTTAGTAGGACCCTAAATAATGAATTAAATCAAGAAATTCATTTGAAATTGTTTGTAATGCAATTTTATAATTAATTATTAGAAATAAAATACCGGATAAATTAAAATAAATTATTAAAAATATGGAAAAATTATAAAAAAATATCAATTGCTATTAAAGCATGTTTTTGAAGGTATATATGCAATTTTAAAATATTGTGGAAAAATTGGGTATCAACAGCTGCCCCTCTTTACCCGAGAAGGATAAAAGAGTTGTCTGGTAAAGATATGATGGCTAATTTTGACCGAGCGAAATGATTTGGAGAGATTTAGGCCGCACTCTAGCTTCTGAGCTGCCTACATATCCCTGGTTTAACAGGAATCGGGCCGTATGTAGTTCAGGAGCCATCGGTGAAGTATACCGATGAAGTTTCACAAGGACGGACGCAAAGTGCAGGGTTGGGTGGTCAGGGCTTATGGGACAGTTAGGAGAACTGGAGCGGAACCGCTCCTGCCTGGATGGCTGTTGCTAGCCTGATTACCTGCAAATGAATGACAAGCATATATCGTACGTAATTTAAACATGATGCAAATTCCCATTGGACCATGAATGCTGTCTTCGGACAGTTGAGGATGGCGTCATTAGACCATGATGTCCTAGGCCATGAATCGCGGGATTCGCGGTCTATGAAATGATGTTCTCGGGCCATGAAGATGGTGCTACCGAACCATGATGCCTTTGAATAATGATATGCAAACTGATAAAAGAGATCCTTAGGCCATGACATGGTGTTCTCGGGCCATGAAGATGGTGCCTCTGAACGATGACGCCTTTGGATAGGTTGGCGATATTTCAGCCCATGAAAATGCAGTAGTATGATGCTAACAAGACAGAGCTTAGTCTTGCGAATTTAAAAAGGGCAGAGCTTAGCCTGAAAGGAAGTGAAGTGAATAATGATAGAGACAATGATTGCTTTGAAAAGTAAACGTGAGGCAGTACTTAGCCTCGGAAGGCAGAAAAGTAGCCTTATGCAATATGCGAATACAGATGGAGGTAACGTTTAACCTCGGAAGGCAGAAAGGTAGCCTTATGCAATATGCAGATGCAGATGGAGGTAGCTTTTAACCTCGGAAGGCATAAAGGTAGCCTTATGCAATATATGGATGCAGATAGAGGTAGCGTTTAACCTCGGAAGGCAGAAAGGTAGCCTTATGCAATATGCCCTGGTGTGAATCGTCTCGGCTTGACTTTCTTGTTGAAGGCCCTGGCCATTCTGTTATGATATAGTTGACCATGACATACTGCATTCATTTTCTTCCCGTCTATGAGTGCCAGTTGCTCATAACGGCTTCTTACCCATTCTGCATCGCTGAGCTTAGCTTCATGTATAATTCTTAGAGATGGAATCTCCACTTCAGCAGGAATTACAACCTCTGTACCATAAACTAGCATATAGGGAGTTGCCCCTGTTGATATGCGGACAGTGGTACGGTATCCCAGTAAAGCGAATGATAACTTTGCATGCCACTGCTTGTGCCTTTCTATCATCTTTCTTAGTATTTTCTTGATGTTTTTGTTAGCGGCCGCTGCAGCTCCATTCATCTGAGGTTTGTATGCTGTGGAATTCTTGTGTTTGATCTTGAAAGTTTCACACATAGCTTTCATCAAGTCACTGTTGAGATTAGATCCATTGTCGGTGATGATTGACTCTGGAACTCCGAACCGACAAACAATTCGGTCGCGGACAAAGTCGGCCACGACTTTCTTAGTAACTACTTTGTAGGAGGCTGCTTCAACCCATTTAGTGAAGTAGTCAATGGCGACCAAAATGAACTTGTGTCCATTAGAAGCGGCAGGCTCAATTGGTCCAATAACGTCCATACCCCAAGAGGCGAACGACCATGGTGAGCTTGTCGCATTGAGCTTACATGGAGGCACCTTTATCATATCCCCATGTGTCTGGCAGCGGTGGCACTTCCGAACATACTGGATGCAGTCCGTTTCCATAGTTATCCAAAAGTAACCAGCTCGGAGTATTTTCTTTGCTAGAACAAAACCGTTCATATGTGGGCCACATGTCCCTGCATGAATTTCTTCAAGCAATTTTGATGCTTCTTTTGCGTCAACACACCTTAATAACCCCAAATCGGGAGTCCTCCTATACAATATTCCTCCGCTGTGGAAAAAATTGTTGGACAATCTCCAAAGTGTGCGTTTCTGAGTGGAGTTTGCAAGCTCGGGGTATTCTCCTTTTACCAAGTACTTATCAATGTCATGAAACCAAGGATTTCCGTCTGCTTCTTCTTCGATACGGGCACAACTGGCTGATTATGGTTCTTTATGGGAATAGGGTCAATGAAATTCTTGTCCGGATGCTGGATCATTGAGGACAAAGCAGCTAATGCGTCGGGGAACTCATTCTGGATTCTGGGGACATGCCGGAACTCTATATTTGTAAACCTCTTTCTTAAAATCCTGTACGTGGTGCAGATACGGCAGTATCTTGGAATTCTTTGTTGCCCATTCTCCTTGTACCTAATGTACCAATAAGTCTGAATCGCCGATCACTAACAGCTCCTGGACGTTCATGTCAATGGCCATATTGAGACCCAAGATGCAGGCTTCATATTTGGCCATATTGTTGGTGCAAGGGAACTTGAGTTTGGTGGATATCGGATAATGTTGACCGGTCTCTGATACTAGTACTGCTCCAATACCGACTCCCTTGAAGTTTTATGCTCCATCAAAGAACATTCTCCAACCATCATAGGATTCTGCAATATCTTCTCCTATGAATGATACCTCTTCATCAGGAAAATATGTTTTCAGAGGTTCGTATCCTCCATCTACGGGATTCTCAGCATGATGGTCAGCCAAAGCTTGTCTTTTTACTGCCTTCTGTGTCATGTAAACAATGTCGAATTCGCTCAGCAAGATTTTCCTCTTGGCTAGCTTGCCAGTAGGCATGGGCTTCTGAAAGATGTACTTTAATGGATCCATCCTTGATATGAGATATTTTGTGTAGGCACATAAGTAATGTCTCAACTTTTGGGCGACCCAAGTCAGAGCACAACAGGTACGCTCTAATAGAGAATACCGGGCCTCATATGGAGTGAACTTCTTGCTGAGGTAATAAATAGCTTGTTCCTTCCTTCCTGTTTCATTGTGCTGCCCTAGAACGCAGCCGGAAGCTCCATCTAATACTGCAAGATAGAGTAGCAAATGTCTGCTTGGCTCGGGCGGTACTAGGACTGGCGGTGTTGACAAATATTCCTTGATTATGTCGAAAGCCTTTTGACAATCATCGGTCCACTCGGTCACAGCGTCCTTCTTCAGCATCTTAAAGATTGGCTCACAGATGACTGTAGACTGCGCTATAAACCGGCTGATGTAATTAAGCCTCCCCAATAAACTCATCACATCTTTCTTGTTCCTTGGTGGTGGTAGCTCTTGAATGGCTTTGACTTTGGACGGATCTAATTCTATTCCCCGGCGGCTTACAATAAATCCCAGAAACTTCCCAGCAGGAACCCCGAACGCACACTTCGTGGGGTTTAGTTTCAGATTGTACTTTTGCAATCTATTGAAGAACTTCCCCAAATTCTCCATGTGATCAGCAGCTTTCTTTGATTTGATAATGACATCATCCACGTACACCTTGATCTCCTTGTGAATCATGTCATGGAATATGGTGGTCATGGCCCTCATGTAGGTGGCCCCTGCATTCTTTAGACCGAATGGCATCATCTTGTAACAATACACTCCCCACGGCGTAATGAACGCCATTTTCTCAGCATCTTCCTCATCCATCCAAATCTGGTGATAACCAGTGAAGCAATCCACAAAGGACTGCAATTCATGCTTGGCGCAGTTATAAATCAGAATGTGTATATTTGGCAAGGGGAAGTCGTCTTTCGGACTGGCCCGATTGAGATCCCGGTAGTCGACGCAGACTGTGACCTTCCTGTCCTTCTTTGGCACAGGTACAATATTGGCTAACCATGTCGGGTACTCCACTACCCGGAGAAC